>SMOI01000336.1:0-34468 GCA_008000375.1 Poteriospumella lacustris
TGCCTGCCGCGGCGTCCGGGTAGTGGGGTGTTTTGTGGGCCCTGCGTCTCGGGGGCCCCAGGGCCCCAGGCGGGGGGGGGGGGGGGGGGGGGGGGGGGGGGTCGTCGTTGTCGTCGTCGTCCCTAGCTAGCCCGCGATACAGAAACAGATCATCGACAGTCGTTCGGATGATCGAGCGGCGGTGACGGACGGGGTGGTTCGCCCTCCACAGCGGCCGCCGTTGGGCAACTGTCCGGGGATTCAAGGCTTCCCCATGGGGTTCTCTGGGGCAGCTACTGTCGTCTGAACGAGGTAAACCACTTCGGCTTTCGTAGTAACGATCAGTCCGATGGGCAGCTGACTGCTCGTCAGGCCCCCACTCACGTCGGTGGCAGCGACTGTCACTGTCACTTTCTTTTTTCTGAAACCGACAGCACCGACAGACAGACAGACAGACAGACAGACAGACAGACAGACAGACAGACAGGCCAGCTCGGGGCTCTGTCGCTGAGCACTCTCTGTCAGTTGGCTGGCGTCGTCACCATCGTGTCGTCTCTCCTCTGCGGTGGGCGTCTTACCGAGGTCGCAACCAACAGCAGCTCCAGCTCGGAGCTGCACCTCTGCTGCCCGTGATGTCACAGGAGACGGGCGGGACTGACCTCTGACAGTGACTATACTCGCCATAAACGGAATGTGCCTGCTGCCGCAGCAGCGGCGGCGGCGGCGGCGGCGGCGGCGGTCACGCGTCGTCGCCATCATGTCACTCGTCATCGTCGTCATGCACACCTGTGCCGCTCGTCGGCGGCGGTCGCGTCGGTCTCCGTCGCCGGTCTCTGCTGTCGTCCTGTCACTGGTTGGCATCTTATTTAGGGCGCCCTCACAGGTAAACACCGCTCAATCTAGTTACCCTCGTTACCACAAGTCCTTTCCGCCACTCCGCCGGTCGAGCTGCGGGTCATGAGCGAGTCGGTGCCACTGAGCTTCCTCGTGCAGCACCAGGAGCAGCTGCTGCAGTGCGCCGCCTTTGCGGACGCCTGTCCGCTCGCGACGAACTACCTGCTGCACCAGCAGATGGGTCCCTTCGGCCTCGTCGTCAACATCGTCGCCCTGCGCGGCGCGGCCGCCTCGCCGACGCCGCTGCGCGTGCACCTCGTCGTGGACAACCACCTGCGCTTCCCCACGGCCTCGCTGCAGCTGACGGCGGCGCAGTTCGACCTCATGCGCGAGGTAGTGGCCGCCCCGCGCCAGGCGATGCCGCCCGCGACGACGTCGCCGACGCTGTGGGGCTGGGCCTTCGGCCACTGCTGAGCGCCCCGCCGATGGCGGTCTGGGCCCCGCCAATGGCGCTCTGGGCCCCGCCGATGGCGGTCTGGGCCCCGCCGATGGCGGTCTGGGCCCCGCCGATGGCGCTCTGGGCCCCGCCGATGGCGGTCTGGGCCCCGCCGATGGCGCTCTGGGCCCCGCCGTTGGCGGTCTGGGCCCCGCCGACGGCCGCCAGTCAGATGCCTCGCCGAGGGCAGCGGGTCGCAGCCGCAGACCCAGCGCCGCGTCGCACTCGTCCAGCGACACGCCCACCGAAGCGCTGCGCAGCCGGCGACACACAAAGCGCACGGCCCTGTCCCCGCCTCGCTGTTGGCGCAATGCGGCTGCGCTGGGCGCTCGGGACGGTCCCGAAGGCCGCGCCGCCGCCGCCGCCGCCGCCGCCGCCGTCGTCGTCGCTGATCGATGCGGCGGGGCGGAGCCGCGAAACGGTCGCGCGTTGTAACCGTCGCTCTAATTGTCACCGCGCTCTCTCGGCTGTGCTCTGGCTTCGTGGGGAGAGAGGTACGGGCGGTTCAATGCCCAGTGTCGCCGGCGTCGCCGTCGCACGTGCGGCGACGGTGACTTGGGCCAAGCGACCCCCCGCGACCGCCCGCGACCGCCGCCCGTCGCGCTGCGCCGACCGCTCCGCGTTCGTGAGACGTTACACCGATCTTACACGGCTCTACACAGCTCTACACAGCTCTACAGCGCGCTACAGAGAGCTGCAGCGGACAAGGCGTGTCTCATCTTGTCGCATCGCCGCGCGTCTCGGTCGGCGTCTCTCTCGCCGACGCAGCGACCGCCAGCGCAACGGTCTCTGACCCTGCGCCACCGTCGCGTCGCGCAGCGTCGTCTGATCACGGTCGAGACCGCCGGCTGAGGCTGCGCACAGGAGCGACAGAGGCTGCGCAGACGGCGGCGCAGACGGCCGCGAGGGCGGCGCTGGGCCGTCGCAGGGGCGGGCGGCGTCGGTCCGTTCCCCGTGGCCGCCGCTGGCGCCGCCGCCGCCGCCGCCGCAGCCGCCGCCGCTGGCGCTGCGCCTGCAGCGTCCGTCTCTCGTCAACCCAGGGGCCCCAAGAGGGCCCGGGGGCCGTAATCGACCGATCAGTGGTCGATGCGGAGGCTGAGGAAGACGCCCTGCAGGTAGTCGGCGAAGGTCTCGCGCTTGGCGGCCGCCACGTCGGCCACGTCGTCGACGCGCGCAGCCAGCGCGTCGTACGAGGCGACCACCTCGCGCTTGATGTTGGTCCACTCGGCGTCGCGCATGCCGCCGTAGCGGTCGGGCCAGCGCCGGCCGTCCGCGCGGTAGACGTACGCGTCGACGCCGGGGCAGCGGCCGTCGTCGTAGTCGGCGGCGACCCAGTCGTTCTTCGCGCGCTTGAACGGGCCCTTCTTGCTGCGGTTGATGTCGCGCGTCGTGACGTTGGCGTTGGCCAGGCAGTTGGCGATCGCGCGGAACTGCGCGTGCTCGCTGCGCAGCACGCGGCCCACCGTCGGGTGGCGCGCGTATGCGTCGAAGGCGGCGTCGATCAGCTGCACCTCGAAGACGTGGTCGATCTCCGGGGCCAGCGCCTCCACCTCCGCGCGGCTGCGGCGCGAGTACGCGTCCTGCGACTGCCGGCTCTCCCACACCTGCGCCACGCTCGGCAGGCGGCCGCGCATCGTCGCGGGGACGACGAAGGCGGCGTCCGCCGCCGACGCCGACGCCGCGTCGCCAGCGGGACGAGCACCGCCTGTGACGCGCGCATCGATGCTGGTGACGCGCACTGCTGCTGCCGCCCGGGCGGACGGCGACGGGGCCGAGGGTCGCTCTGCGGTGCCTCGTGCGAGGCCGGCGTCCTCTCCGATCGCAGTGGCGGCGGCCGAGGCGACGGCGCGGGGCGAAGTCGCCGCAGGGTGCCTAGTCGCGATCTGGGAAACTGTAGACGGGCTAGCGGGCGCGTCGTCTCGCTGCGGACAGGTGCGGCGATTGTGGCCGCTCTGCCGACACAGGCCACACGGCATCGTTGGCACTTGTAGCTCACTCGGAAAGAAAGGCGACTGTCGTCTGGTCCGAGCAGTACGAGCAGTCTGTAACCAATTGCGTGTATCCGCTGTATCCCAAAGCCCAAAGTCCATAAGCTTCCTGCCCCGCCGGCGGTGGCTCCTCGTCGCTGCTGCAGCCGTCATCGTCATCGTGACCAACTGCAGGTTTTGTCCATGTCGCGGTCGACTCAGCAGCGACGACAAACGACAAGCGACAGTGGCGACTGCTGTGGCGCGGTGTCGCGCGCCACACATTTTCGAAGCCCGGTGCGTCACGGACACAGGTGGTTTGCGGTCGCACCGCGGCAGGGCGCCTCTCGGCCAGCGCCGAGCATTGTTTCGTCGCCTGCGATCGATCGCGATTGGCCTCGCGGCTTTGCCAAAGGCTCACGGCGGTCTCGAGCGAAAGGAAGCGGACTCAGCCGCTGCCAGCCTACAACAATAAAGTTGGTTTCTGCTTGGAATTTGTCCCTATATCGACCATGTCTGACGAGAGAAAGACCGGAGTCACTGTCCGTGACGTGCCTGCTGCCAAGTTCATCGCCGCTTACGCCGATGTCTTGAAGAACAACGACAAGTTCGTCGTGCCCAAGTGGGTCGACACCGTCAAGACCGGTGTCCACAAGGAGTTGGCTCCTTATGACCCTGACTGGTACTACATTCGCGCTGGTAAGTCGCCTTCGGGTTCGACGTGGCGACGGCGGCGACAGATTTCGACAGCTCGTCGCGCCTCACCGGAGAGTTGCGGCATCTTGCCCTTCTCTTTCGACGTTGCGGTAGCGCTTTACGACTGGCTGGAGCTCGGATCTGCTTACGCAGCCGTTCGTCTTCGCCTCATCGTTCGACCGCTGCCGGTGGGAGCGTCGTTTGTCTCGTCGATCTGTCGCCCTCGTCGCCGCTCGCTGTTTTCTTTGCCCTGGTCTGTCCTCTAACGCTCTCTGTGTCTTGTTTGTGTCTTCTTGCAGCCGCCATCATCCGAAAAGTCTACTTGCGCCCCGGCACTGGCGTCGGCGCCTTGCAAAAGCGCTTCGGTGGCTGCTACCGCCGCGGATCTCGCCCTGAGATCCACCAGGACGCTGCCTCCGGCATCATCCGCACCATCATGCGCTCCTTCGAAGACTTGAAGCTGACCGAGCAGACCGAGAAGGGCGGTCGCAAGATCTCGCGAACTGGCCAGCAAGCTTTGGACCTCGTCGCGCACCAGGTCGCTTACGACGAGCTGTAAGCTCGCTCGTAGGCGCTGGTTGGGGATGTCTGTCTAACGGTTTGTAGTTTTAGTCAAAGAGGCCTGGTCTCGTTCTCGTGAGACAGGTCTCCGCAGTAACCAACGCAAATAAAGCACAATCAACGTGTCTGTGGTGTTCCTCGTCTGTTGCTTCTGTTGGTTGTTCTCCCTTTCAGGTGCCTCGGCGAGCTGCGGATCGCCACCGCAGTGCGGATCGGGCTACAAGCGATCTTCTGTCACGCCATGCAATTACACAGGACCGACTATCGACTGGACCATGGACGGCGGACCGCGGACCACAGCGGCAGGACGCTCGACAACGCGCGATGGACAGCGACAGAACAGCTGCCCATCGCAGAGGTCAAGGCGCACGGCCGAGTCACGCAGCACAGATCACAGACGGTCACTTGGTCAGTGATCGACATGACCGATCAGATGAAGGAAGAACACCAAAGAGAGCAACAGAGAGAGCGACGAAACAAGAGCGAACAAGAGACGTTGAAAGTGGTTTATTTAAAGTTGTTTTCTGCGAAGACCAGAGCTCTCGAGAACGAGCCTGGTCCACTACGGCTTAACAGAGGGTTATACAGAGGGGGAATCACCAACCAGAACTTAGCAACCAGCTTACAGCTCGTCGTAAGCGACCTGGTGCGCGACGAGGTCCAAAGCTTGCTGGCCAGTTCGGGAGATCTTGCGGCCGCCCTTTTCGGTCTGCTCGGTCAGCTTCAAATCCTCGAACGAGCGCATGATGGTGCGGATGATGCCGGAGGCAGCGTCCTGGTGGATCTCGGGGCGAGATCCGCGGCGGTAGCAGCCACCGAAGCGCTTTTGCAAGGCGCCGACGCCAGTGCCGGGGCGCAAGTAGACTTTTCGGATGATGGCGGCTGTAAGAAGACACAGACAAGACACAGAGAGCGTTAGAGAACAGGCAAAGAAAAAAGAAAAAGAGCAGCATCGGCGGCGGACTCGGAGACGACGGAGCGGTGGACAACTGACGAGTCAGAAGACGTCGACGTCCATCAACCTCCTCGTCGCATCCGCCAGAGTCCCGCCGAGTGATCCATTGCACAATGACTTACCAGCGCGAATGTAGTACCAGTCAGGGTCATAAGGAGCCAACTCCTTGTGGACACCGGTCTTGACGGTGTCGACCCACTTGGGCACGACGAACTTGTCGTTGTTCTTCAAGACATCGGCGTAAGCGGCGATGAACTTGGCAGCAGGCACGTCACGGACAGTGACTCCGGTCTTTCTCTCGTCAGACATGGTCGATATAGATTTTGTAGTAAGCAGAAACCAACTTTTTTGTTGTAGAATCGGCGAGTTTCATCGCGGTGAAAGCCGCAGGCAAACGCAGCCAGCGCGCGTCTGCGACGAGGTGATTTTGTCGCTGCGCTCTGCGTCGCTCCGCCTCCGAGGCGGCTGTGTCGGTCCTGGGCGGCGACAGTGAATTGTGGTGGAAATCGAGTGGCCCGCTGCCGCTGTGGCGTGTGGCGCGACACCCACCGCTGTGTCGCCAGTGCCTTGTCGGCATCGATTTGTCGCCGACAAATGACTGGTGACAACGCCTCCCCCACCGAAGTCGATCCCCATTTCGACCTCGACGGAGGAGAAACTGGCGCCGCCGTTGCGACTTCGCCCAGCCGAGAGAGTGGCAGATATGATATGATCCTCGAGGCGGACCGACCACGACCGAGCGTAAATCACAACTCAAATAGACAATACACAGTCCTGACAGCCGATATCCTCACTGCTATAAGTGCCCTACCATGTCAAAGTTCTTCAAGAAGGCGTTCAAGGACATCTCCACCATGGCCGAGAAGGCCTCCATTCCTGTGCTGAAAGGGGAACGTGATGCACTGGAAACCGAACGCAATGAGGTGCTAGCGGAGATAGAGAAGACAAAAGCCAACGAATTGGTCCTGCGACCTCTGCTCGAGTCGATGGAGCGCACGAAGCGGACCAACCTCGACACGTTGGCGAGCTTCCAGACCTACTTCCAGACGCAGAATTTCATCCCGTTAGCCGATAAGGAGCAGGCAACGGCACTGGAGAATGAAATGCTTCGCGAGCTGAACGTTCTCTACGTGACACTGGTCGAGGCCAACCGCACGCTGGACGAGACGACCGCGAAGTACTCCGCCGTGACCGTCCCGGCCATGGAGGACCGCGTGGCCGAGCTCAACGTCGAGATTCAGAAGTACAACGTCCGCCTCAGCGAGATTCGCGCCAAGTAGCGCGCCCTTCCTCCGAGCTGCCCTCCCAACCGTCGTCGTAGCCATGTAACCCCCCGTCAGTAAGTAGCGCGCTTCGACCGACAGCCGATGCGGCGCCACACCGAACAGGCACCACCACCAGTCACAGTCACCGGTTACTGTCAGTACCAACCCACGTGTGGCAGCTCCATGTCGCCGACAGCTGGCAACGATCGGAGGGCGTCAGAGGGCCGCTCACTGACGCTCGTCGGGTGCCGTGGATCCACTCGGCGGTCGCAGTCGCCGTCACAAGAGGCGACGCTGGCGGTGTCGACTGCAGCAGGCGGCGTCGCAGGGGCAGAGGAGCAGGAGAGCAATGGCAGGGAGAGTTAGCGTCAGCGATTACACCACAGACGGCAGCAGAGGGCGCACGGGTTCAACAGCCGACCGCCACGACGCGACAAGAGCAATAAACGGAACAAGCGACACGGGGCCCAGCAACGGAAGGTGGGTGGGGGGGGGGGGGGGCGAGGAGAGAGCGAGAAAAGAGACAGAGGCAGACACCGACACGGACACGCAACAGAGCATGCGGTGGAGGAGAGGGGGTCAGTGCTGTTGGACTGAGGCCCTGCCGCGAGAGCGACAGGGGCAGGGATGGGAGCGGGCGGGGGCGGCGGGGGATATACTGTTCGATAAAACCTAAAAGAAACTATAGAAACCTAGCGGGGACAGCGGCGGCGGCACTGTCAGTGGGAGAAGGGGGCGGGGCGCACTAGATGTAGTAGTGGCAGCAGTCACTGCCCTTGGGGCAGTCCTTCTCCGAGTCGCACACGACGCGGCCGTATTCGCTGTAGGAGCACACGGTGCCCGTGAAGAACTCGTCGGCGTTGTCCGGCGACGCCCAGACCTTACACGTGTGGTACGGTGGCGTGTACACGTGCAGCGTGATCGCGACGTCTTCGTCGTTGTCGTCGTGTTCGGTCGCCGACGGCGGCGCGGCGTTGCCGACCTTGTGGTAGCCGATGAAGTCGTCCATGTAGGTCACCTCGCCGGGCGACAGAATCACCTCCGAGATCACCGCCAGGCGCTTCGGGCCGTCGCCCTGGGCACCGGGCACGTCCACACAGGTGCGACCGCCCTCGCAGGCGCCGGGCAGCTTGTCCGCCTCGACGTATTTCGTCTCTTTGATCTGCCCGCGCACGCTCTTCACGAAGCAGCCGTCGCACGGGTGGTTGTGGATCTTGCTCTCCATGTCGGCGTTCCAGCAGAGCAGCAGGATCGTGTACTGCTGCTGGTCCGTCGCGATCAGGTTGCGCGTGTACGGAAACTTGCGCGAGCAGTGCGCGTAGGTGCGCAGGTCCTGCGCGGAGACGGTGACGTTCTTGAGCAGCACCTCGATGCACCGCCTGCGCTCGGGCCACTGCGTCTTCGCGTCGGGGTAGAAGATGAAAACCTTGTCGAGGGCGCACGACAAGGCCGCGAGCGAGGGCAGATGCGGCTGAGGGGTGAAGCGGGCGAGAATGAGCTTCTCTTGCTGCTCGGCGGGCGACAGCAGCGACATGGCGCGCGGGGAATACGCCGGCGATGTGTTCGCCGTCGACTTCGGCGAGGCCGACCGCGACTGGTTGGCGCTCGTCGACTGCAGCGTGAGCGAGAGCTTGTCGGTCATCGGGCACAGCGACGGTGTCGCTGGCGCGGCGACCTCGACGCCGTCGAACGACGGACGCTCCTCAGCGGCCGCCTCCGTCGGACCGGGAAAGAGGTGCGCGTAGTAGTCGCAGTGGTTGATGGGACAGCCCTCCAGGCAATCGAATGAAACGTCGACCCAAGTAGCCATGGTTTGCGTTGATTTGTAATATGAACAGCTCTGTGAAAGGAAACAGCGGTAAAACGACCGGCCCCACACGAAAGGGGAAGGCAAAACGACTGACCTTGGAAAGAGATTAAAATAATGTGTCGTAGGATCTGACACGAAGTTGAAGTTGGGAGGCACAAGCGATTGGGTTGTGATTCCGCAGCGAAAATATTCTGTTGATTCCCGAGGACGACGAAAATCGCGATTGGCTTGTGACTAAGAAATTGCCGTGCGATCTTCAAGTGCCGACGCGGATACGGAGCGGATCAGAGGGTCGCTCTTGGTCAGTTGTGAGAAGTAGCAAAGTGAATGGGCGGGGACTTCTCCGAGAAAGGCCACTGGAACTGCTGGCCCAGCGCTGGGCGAGGTGGGTTGGAAAAAGACCAGAAAACGCCCCGGCCGTTTACTTCACTTTGCCGACTTTTCACTTCAACTACGGACTTCACTTTGGGTGGCAGCACCACACATATTGTGGGAACCCGGGTTAAACCTAAACACAGCGAGTTCCAGAAGTTTCCAGAGTCTGGACAGACACGTTTCAAGTTTGGTGCTCCAAAGAGCACGATGACGATGACGATGACGATGGCCAATCGCAACGTCGAGCTCGCACCTATAACGGTGATGTAGACCCTCCATGCTGTACAGTGAGTCGCTCTCCCAGCTCAACGCTCGCGGCAGCTACCAAAGCTCACACATCAAAAGAACGTACTTCTGGCACTTCTGTTTGATATCGCTTCTGATTATCTTCACAGTTCACGGTTGTTGACAGAATTGACTCGCTTTGATCTGTCAGACTGTGCGGGAGAAGCGAATCGAGTGCAGGATGCAAGCAAATGAGATGACGAATATGCCAGGTGAGCTGTCTAACGAGCCCATCTGGTCACAGACCGCCACGCCCTCCATTGTTGCCGATCCAGAACTGTTGAATAGTGCTCAAGGCAACTACCGTCCCATCGCCATGGTTCTGGATCTGTGTCTGTTCCGCGTGGTCACCGAATGTTGTGGTGGTCGCGTGCTGCCGTTTGGGGTGCGACGGTTGATCAAGGACTACGCCATCGTGTCGTTTGACAATGAGACACTACGGCAGGCCGTGAAGCTGTGGTGCAAGGACCGAGCGGCGGCCTTGGGGCACTACGGCGAGATCAACGACTGGGACGTGAGCAGGGTCACCCGCATGGTCTCTCTCTTCCGCGACTGCACCCGTTTCAACGATCGCATCGATCGCTGGGACGTGCGGCGCGTGACGGAGATGGGCCTCATGTTTGCCAATGCGACGGACTTCAACCAGCCGCTGGACGCGTGGGACGTGCGCCAGGTGACGTCCACGCGGTACATGTTCTTCCGCGCCGCGTCGTTCAACCAGCCGCTGGCCGCCTGGGACGTGCGCCAGGTCACGGACATGAGCAACATGTTCAACGGCGCCACCGCCTTTAACCAGCCGCTCTCGACGTGGGACGTGAGCGGCGTCACCGACATGGCGGTCATGTTCAACGCCGCGCGCTCCTTCAACCAGCCGCTGGCCGCGTGGGACGTGGGCCGCGTCGCCGACATGAGCTACATGTTTCGCCGCACGCTGTTCTTCAACCAGCCGCTGGCCGCCTGGAGTGTCCGCCAGGTCCGCGATATGCGGCACATGTTCAGCGAGGCGGTGGCGTTCAACCAGCCGCTGGGCTCGTGGACGGTGGGCGAGGCGACGGTGATGGACGCCATGTTCGAAGGGGCGGCGGCGTTCCAACAGTCCCAACAGTCGCGGCCGGTGCTGCTCTAATGCCGGCTACTGTGATGGCGCCGCTGTGCTCTGCGGCCGTTTCGCTGTGCTCTGCGGCCGTGCAGGGTCTTGGCCTCCCACGTGGACGGGACAGCGGCCCCCTGCGCGACAGTGTGCACTGCTCTGCGCACGGCAGCGAGTGCTGCAGCTCGCCTGCGAATACGTCCAGCGGTAGAAGTGGCAGCGTGTGGGCGGGATGGACAGGGCGATAGCCGCAGCCCCCCCCCCACCCCACGCTGCTGCCCACCGGACGCGCTGGCTGCCACCCGAAACGCCCCCCCTGCGGCACGTCTCCTGCAGGCGGCCTCACGGCCGTCCCCGGCCCACTCTTATCCCATACGCACCCATCTGGTGCAGCACACGGCCCACACGCACACCCTACCACCTGCTGTACACACACGCACCGCCTCTGTGCCACATCCGGCCAGGCACCCTCGATACAGATACTTATGTAACGCAGGCATAACTCTCCAAAGAGTCACTTCCATGCAGACAAAGAGGGCGCAGCGGGGGCGGCGGGGGCGGCGGGGGCAGCGGCGGCGGGCAAAACCGCTCGCCATCGTCGTCGTCGTCGCCATGCACTGCGTCATCGTCGTCGCGCAATGCTGTGTCGTCGTCGTCATGTACCACGAGGTCGTCGTCATCGTCGTCGTGACGGCCTCTGCAAATGCGACGGGTCCGTTGACCGTGACGGTGAAAGAAGTGACTTCGACTGGCTCGTCGACCCGCCACCGTGACTCCAGTGTACTTGGCTGCTATCGCCATAGTGTAAATTGGTGTGACGCGAGCAGCCCGCGATGAGACGTCGCTGCTGAGCTGGTCCACCGTCTCTCTCGCCGCTCGCCCCCTCTGCTCTCGTCCGACGCTCTGTGTTCTCCGTTGATCGCTGGTGCTGGTGCTGGTGCTTCTGCTGACCTTTATTCGTTAATCTACCCCTCCCGTGAAGCATGGCGCCTCAGGTGCACGCGGAGGACGACCTCCTCGACACGACCTTCCAGGCGCGCGCCGTCCACGTCTATTTCCTCGGTAAGCCGCGCCGCCTCCTGCGCCTCGCTGCAAGTGCCGCCACTCACGACCCTGCCGCAGGGCTGGCGCTGATTCTGTCGGGGCCGGTGGGCGACTGGAACCGCGGGCTGGAGAGCGGCCTGTGGTCGTACTTCGTCGAGTTCCTGGCGCTGTCGCTGGCGTACCTCGCGCTCGCGCTGTGCCTGGCCGAGATGACCTCCGTCGTCGCCTTCGCCTCGGGCGCCTACGGCTACGTGCGGTGCGCGGTGGGTCCGTTCTGCGGCTACGCGGTGGCGGTGTGCGAGCTGCTCGAGAGCAGCTGCGTGTGCATCACCTGCGCCGTGGCCGTCAGCCAGGCCCTGACCGTCGCCACGGGCCTCTCCAGGCGCTACGAGCCGCTGTGGCTGTGCCTGTACTACGCGGCGGCGTTCGTCGTGCAGAGCCGCGGCGGCGCGACGTTCTGGACGACGATGGTGGCGCTGGGCGCGCTGGCGGCGCTGCTGGTGGCCGTGTACTGCGTCGCGGTGCTGGCGGCCGTCGACCTATCGCGCCTCAACCTCACCGACGACGGCCGCGAGCGCTTCGTCGGTGGGGGCGCCGGGTTCGCGCGCAACTTCTACCGGCCGATGTGGCTGTTCATCGGCGCCGAGGCCGTCACCGTCGCCGGCAAAAACATCCGCCACGTACGTCGTTCGCGCCTCTCTCTCGTCCGCATGTGACAGCTGCTGCGGCTCTGGCTACAGCTATGGCTATGGCTATGGCAAGGGCCATAGCTGTGGCTGTAGCGGCAGCTGTCGCTGTTTGTGGCTGCGGCGGCCATCGCTCTGACTCAGGGTCTGTCTGTGTCTGTCTGTGTATGTCTGTGTATGTCCGTCGCCCTCCGCCGCTGCCGCTGCCCCCGCCCCCGCGTCTCTGTGTCTCCCTCTGTGTCTCTGTGTCTGTCTGTGTCTCTGTGTCTCTGTCTGTGTCTTTGCAGGCCCCGAGCGTGATCCCGCCGGTGCTGGTCGCGGTGCTGGCGACGGTCTTCGCGCTGAACGTGACGACGATCTTCGCGACGGTGGCGGCGTACACCGCCGGCCACAGCGACGGCGACGGCGACGGGGACGGCGACGCAGCCGCGGCGGCGCGGTGGCACGCGCTGACGCACGACGCGCTGCCGCTGAGCGTCGGCTTCCGCCGCGCGCTGCGGCTGCCGCACGCGGCGGGCGCGGCGCTGACGCTGCTGCCGAACTTCGCGTCGGGCCTCGGCTTCCTCTACGCGGCGACGCACCTGACGCAGGCGATGGCGCTGTCGGGCCTCGCGGCGCCGTTCTTCCGCCCGACGGTGGGCGCGGCGAAGGTGCCGCTGCGCGCGCTGGCGGCGCACTGCGTCGCGCAGTGCGTCGCGGCGCTCGTCGGCTGGGCGGCCACCAGCGATGGCGATGGCGGCGGGGCCACGCCGCCGTTCTACGAGCTGTGCGTCATGGCGGCCTGCGTCGTGTACGCCGGCGTCTTCGCCGCCTTCGTCGCGTTCCGCGTGCGCTACGGCAACATGGCGCGGCAGTTCCGCAGCCCGCTGGGCCTGGGCGGCGCGGCCTACGGGCTGCTGCTCTTCGGCGCGACCTTCGTCGAGGTGGCCGTCGACACCGCCGACCGCTTCGTCGCCGTCGCCTTCGCCGCGCTGCTGGCGGCCGCCGTCGCGTACTACGTCGCCGTGGCCGAGGCGCGGCAGTTCTTCTCGCCGGAGGAGCAGACGCGCTTCATGAAGGCCTACATCATGAACGGTACGTGCACACGCTGTGCCCTGTGTCCTCTGTGTCCTCTGTGTCCCTGTGGCGCCCTGTGTCTTGTGCGTCCGTCGGTCACAGGTGAGTGTCGCGGTGTGTCGCGGGACAGACACACCCGTGACCGACGGACGCACCCCTTGCCCTGTGACACACCTCTGCCTCTCCCTGGCCCCTGTGTCGCACGTCTGAACTGACCCGTCTGTGTGCCCTGTCTGTGTCTCTGTGTGTCGTGTCTGTGTCGTGCAGCGAACCAGCGGCGGAAGTCGGGCGACCGGTCGTCGTCGCCGCTGCGGCAGCTGTCGTCGTGGCTCCTCCCGCGACGCCGCAGCGCCGCGTCGCCGTCGCCGTCGCCGAGCGGCCGCTCGGACAAGGCGGCGGCCCCTGCTGCGGCGCTGGCGGGCGGCGGCGGCGGCGGCTCGTCGAAGGCGACGCTGCTCGGCGCAACTGTCGCCACCGCCGCCGCAGCGGCCGCAGCTGCGGCGCCGGCGCTGCGGTACACGGCGACGGCGCCGGACGACACCGCCGACGCCGCCGACGCAGCAGCCGACGACGCAGCCGACGCAGGCGAAGACGACGCCGACGCCGACGACGACGACGGCAACGACGCAGCAGCGGCGCCGGCCGCGACAACGTCGCCGACGGTGCACGCGACCTACGACGGCCCCAGCGGCGACGTCGAAGACGCCACCGAATCGGCGCTGGACACGCTGCAGCTCTGAGCCTCGCCGGTGTGTCCCGTCTCCTCGCTGTGTGTCCCGTGTCCAACGCCCCGCAGCGCTGTGTGTCTCTCTGTGTCGCGACGTGTCCCGCGCCAGTCCCCGGCGGCGGCGTCAGTGTCGCGCGGTTCTGTGTGTCTCAGTGTGTCTCCTTGTCTGTGTCTCTGTCTGTGATTGTGTGTCGCGGTGCTGTCTCCGTGTGTCCTGCTGTGTGTCTTGATGTGTCCCGTGTCTCCGTGTGTCGTGGTGTGTCGCTTATCGATTCGTTGTTCGGCAGCTACCGCAGCGGTAGCCGTAGCCGTAGCCATAACGGCGGCTGTAACCGTAACCGTAACCGTGTCGCTGGCAGCTGCGCTGTTCGTAGCTGAGGGCTGAACAGGCGGAGGGTTGGGGGTTGGGGGCGCCACAGTTAGCGACAGGGCGAGCGGTGGCGGCGGTGGTTAGGCGACGGTTACGAGGCGAACTGGCGACGGTTACAAGGCGAACTGGCGGCGCTGCAGGCGACGAGGAGGGCTACAGGTCGCCTGCGGAGCGGGGCGGGGCGTTGGTGGTGGCGGCAACGGCGGCGGTGGCAATGGCAGCGGCGGCGGCGTTTTGGGGCTCAGACCTCGGCGACGGCGACGTTAGCGCGGAAGGTCACCGCCACCGTCGCAGCGGGCTCCGTCACGAACTGCGCGTGGCCCGGCGCCCCCGGCGCGAAGAAGGCGACCCAGTGCGCCCGCAGCGCCTCCGGCGCGACGCGCAGCGGCGACAGTTCCGGGTGGGCGGCCAGCACGGCCGGGTTCTCCACCAGCGACCGGTAGAACGCCTCGTCCTCCAGCGGCCGCACGTGCAGCGTCAGCTCGGGCTCGTGGACGGTGACGCGGGCGAAGCCGGCGTCGAGCAGCTGCTGCCGCAGGGCGGCGGGGTCGCGGCCGATGGCCAGCGGCGACGCCGACGGTTCCGGCCGCGTCGCCGGGGCGTCGGCGTCGACGAAGCGGCCGAAGGCGTCGCAGATGGCCGCCGTGGTCACCGACTGCCACGTGGACAGCACCGCGACGCCGCGTTGAGGCGCGACGAGCGCGTGCAGCTGGCGCAGCACCGACGCCACCTGCGCCGCGCCGACGAACATGACGCCGAACAGACACGTCGCGTGCGTGAACCCCGCGGGCCAGCGGCCCAGCAGCGTCGCGGCCGCCTCCCGCGCGTCCACCGTCTCGAAGCGCACCGCCGAGGCGTCGGAGTCGTCGTCGCAGACGAGGCCCAGCGACGAGAAAAACGCCGCGTCCTCCGCCGCGACGAGGCGCTGCAGCGTCGCCCGCGCCGCCGTCAGCATCGACTCGCTGGCGTCCGTCACTACGAACTGGCTCTCCGGCGCAAAGCGCTGCCCCGCGGCGTGCATGTGCTGGAACAGCTCGTGCGTGAAGACGGCCGGCCCCGCGGCGATGTCGACCATGCGCACGGGCCGCCGGAACAGCGGCTCCTCCGACTGCGGCCCCTGCGGCCCCTGCGCCTGGTCGGAGATGACCATCGGGCGGCTGCCTTCGGTGTCGAGGAGGTGCCTGAGCGCATGGCGCGCGAACTGCGCGGGGATCTGCGCCATGAGCTGCTGGTACTGCTGGCCGTACGCCGACCAGTCGACCGCCAGCGGTGCGCCCTGCGAGTCGCGGTGCGCCATGCTGCGTAGCAGAGAGCTTTCTCAATCTATTGTGTCGTCACTGACCTGGATACAGCTGGCGGAGGACGAGCCACGAGACCGTCAAGCGACCGGAGAGGCCGCGGTGCCGGAGGGGAGCTTCCGGTACATTTGGAGCTTTCCATGTAGGTGTATATAGGCTATACTAATGCCGAGCCTAATGTACCAAAGTAGTGAGTAGACCTGTCGACGCGGACGGGACGGCAACGGCGGCTTTGCCATCGCTACCCATCGTTACCCACATCGTTATCCTAAGAAGCTGCAACAGAAGAAGTCCTACCCAGCGCCGAGGCCGCCGTTCGTCGTGCGCTGCGACGACAAAACGCGCCGTAGGTGGCGCCGCGGCTGTTCGCCTGTCGCAGGCGACTGTCTCGTCGTCGCAGACTGTGGGCGAAGAACCGACCCAAACGATCTACACAACGTCAACCAGAGAAGCAGGCGCAGCGTCAAGGGCCGCGGGTTAAGCGGTGCCGCCCGACGACTGCCGCCCCTCGCGGGGGACACCAGACGCCGCAGCGCTTACAGTCTCCGTCTAGTCTCTCTCTACGACTGACCGGCATCGGCGGGGCTGTCCACGCCCTGCGCCGCGGCCTGGTCGTGCTTCTCGACGGCGCCCTGCGTCTCGCGGATCGTCCGCGGCCCGTGCCAGTGGAACAGCCGCTGCAGCGGCACCCGGCGCCGTTTGTACACCTTGCGGCTCTCTGCGTGCCACGCGGCATCGTCCAACGTCGACCCGATCGCCAAGTACGCGACGGGCCACGAGAGATACGTCTCCGGCGACGGCGATGGCGCCGTCGCCGTCGCTGTGGCGGCCGTTGGCGTCGTCGACGGCGTCGCGGCGGTGCCGTCCGCCGCGACCGTCGCCTGCGACTGCGACTGCGCCTTGCCCTGCTGCATGAGATAGTCGGTGATGGTGGGCAGCTGCAGGACCCGCGCGACGTCCGCGGCGACGAAGCCGGACATGGGACACGAGCCGACGCGCAGGTCGGCGGCGGCGGTGACGCCCACGCCCAGCGCGAGGTACGCCTGATTGCTCGCCCAGGGCAGGTACTGGCTCACGGGCTGGCTGTCGTACGTGCGGTGCAGGAAACTCGCGAAGTCGGGCGCGTCGTCCTCGATGCGGCACGCGTCGACGAAGCGCTGGACGCTGTGCGCCGCGTGGGTGTGGGCGCAGAAGACGAGGAGGTGCGAGCAGTCGGTGACCTGCGGCTGGTTGTACGACGCGTTGCGCAGCTGCGCCTTCACGTCCGGGTCGGTGATCACGTGGATGTCGTACGGCTGCACGCCGAAGGCGGACGGAGCCAGTTGAATCGCGTCGAGAATCGGCTGCACGTCGACGCTGGGCGGCGGCACGGGGTGGAAGGACTTCAACGCGGCGCGCCACAGCAAGCCACTGACGACGGGGTTCTTCATGGTGCTGCTACTGAAAAGACGAGGACGTTTGGTGGCAGGGGGCTGGTCGATGGAGTCGTTGTGGGCAGCGTCGCTGGGCGTCAAAGACATCGACAACGAGAGACGGACACGGACACGACAACACGCTTCGCTACTGCTCAACACACGGAGTAGTGCTAGTGCAAGATTTAAAGTGAGCACTGCCGTGTAGAAACGGAGCAATCATCGACCGCGAGCGAGGCGATTCGGTCGAGGTTCTGCGTCAGTTGGAGGAAGTACTTACAGGAGTCCGCAATGGACACTAGAATACCGCCGACACAAAGAAGCTATTATGTACACAATTAAGTAGGTACATAATAGTAGTATTGTTTGAGCACAGCTCAACTACCTTAGGTCCATAGACCGTACAGTCAACAGTCCACAGAGCCTACCCCAAATCCCAAACAACCCAGTCCACCAGATTCTCCTTCATTTTTTCGGCGGCTGAGTCGGACGGTCGATCGACGTGTCGATTCGATGCCTCCGTCGCGGTCTCGTCGCCACTTTTGCAATCGAAGAAGTAAGAAAATACCTATGTTGTCTCGTGTGGCTCGTATTGGCCTGCAAAAGGTCGCTCCTGCGTCAGCGCAGGCCTTGTACTTGCGCACGTCGGTGGCCACGTTCGCGCGCGTGACTCGTGGCCGAAAGAGTGGCGGCAGCAGTAGCAGCAGCAGTGGCTCTGGCGATCAATTAGCGGAGGTGCCTCCTCCCGCGGCAGTGTCGGATCCGGCGTTGGCGTGGTCTCCGGTCACCGACCCCGCGTCAGGCAA
This sequence comes from Poteriospumella lacustris, assembly GCA_008000375.1. Lineage (NCBI taxonomy): Eukaryota > Chrysophyceae > Chromulinales > Dinobryaceae > Poteriospumella > Poteriospumella lacustris. The sequence goes on from SMOI01000336.1 coordinate 17,713, forward strand.
CGTTTACTGGTGGAACACCGTCACCAACGAAACCACCTACATCGGCGCCCCAAAGCCATTAGGAGCGACGCTGGCGACGTCCCCGAACTACGCTGCGGTCGCCCCCGGTACCCAAGCGGGCGGTATGATGCAGCAGGCCCCGCAGCAAGGCGGTGGAATGCTGTCGGGCCTGGGCTCGGTGATGGCGCAGGGCTTCGCCTTCGGTACTGGCTCCGCCGTGGCCCACAATGTCGTCGGTTCTATGTTCGGCGGTAGCAGTAGCAGTGGAGGAAGCAGTGACAGTGGCAGCAGCGGCGACGGTGACTCGTGGGAGATGTAGCCGTCTCGCTCGTCCGTCCTGCGACCCCATCATTTCTGTAATTTTAACTCTCCACGCCATTCCTCGGGCCACATGAGGAACGCGGCCTCTACGGGCGTTCGACAGACTAGACGGTCACGCGGCCACAACGCACTGACTGAATCATGCTGTATTACGTGCTGCCTGTCTCAGCAAGCGGTTACAAAGGTAGACTACGGTTATATGGCATTGCAGGAGCAACCTTCGGTAAGGTACGCCGCGGTACAGGTGTAAGCTGCCCCATTATACTCAGGCAAGCTCGATCCAGGCTTTAGTGCTTGTAGATAGAGTCAGAAGAGCTTCGGTTTCGGGGCCGAAACGTACGAAGTGCTCGGACCTCTTCCCACTGTCAAAGTGTGAGTTAGGTCCGAGCACTTCCTACTTTGGACACCCAATTGGTTTCAGGGCCAAGATCATCGACACCGCATCAGCAAACTCCAGACTATTGTAGCTCCCTAGCAAGATCTTGATCTACCCTGAACCGTCGCGTGGGATGTCGCGTGTGTCCGAGGAGATTGTGCGTGTTGCTCGCGACACAGGACACAGTCTGCTTCTGTCTTTTGCAGTGGATATGGAGAGACACAGACGCGATCTCGTCACCCGTAGGGACGGACGACAGCCCGTCGCTTCAAACATACCCTGTGTATCGGTGCTGGGCGACACTCTCCACCGTGTCCAGTGGCTGGGTATCCGCCGAGGATATCCGTCAGTGGCATGCCTCCTATCCCACGAGGCCTTCTGCTAATGAACTGTCATCCCCCATCCGAACATGCCGCACATACCGCACATGACTGACGTTTCATGACGACAACCGATGGTTGAACGATGTGGCTCCATTAAACATGTCCAACATGCGATGGACGTGACGTACGTCCCAGGACGCCAACGGCTGGTTGAACGCCGTGGCCCCATAGAACATGTATCGCATACTGCGGACATTGCTCACATCCCACGTGTCCAATGGCTGATTGAAGGCGGCCGATAGGCGGAACATGCCATCCATACTGGCGACTTGGCTAACGTCCCACGTGGACAATGGCTGGTTGAACGCTGTGGCTCCATGAAACATGTAGTCCATGTCGGTGACGTGGCTAACGTTCCATGTGTCTAGCGGCTGGTTGAACGAGGTGCAACCATCAAACATGGACTGCATGTCTGTCACCTGACGCACGTCCCACGAGGCTATCGGTTGGTTAAACGCCCCAGCTTCACAGAACATAAACCTCATAACCGCTACGTTGCTCACATCCCAACTGGACAACGGTTGGTTGAACTCCTTGGCATATAAAAACATGCCACTCACATCGGTGACATGGCTCACGTCCCACGTGTCCAACCGCTAATTGAATGAATATGCTTCGTGAAACATGAAGCGCGTACTGGAAATATGACCCAAATGCCACGTATCCAACCGCTGGTTGAACTGCCTGGCACAGTAAAACATCGCTTTCATCGAGGTGACGTTGCGCACGTCCCAACGGTCGATACGGTCATTAAACGTCGTGTGCCTAAAGAGGTCGGTCATATCGGTCACCTTGCTCACATCCCAGTCATTGATATCGCCGTAGTGCTCACGTGCAGTCTCTTGGCTTCGACACCACAGCAGGACTGCCGCTCGTAGCGTCTCGTTGTCGAACGACACCCAGGCATAGTCCTTGATCATCTGTCGCACGCCAAACGGCAGCACGCGACCTCGGCAACGGTCGGTCACCACGCGGTACAGACACAAGTCCAGCACTACTGCGATGGGACGGACGGTGGTACGTCCATGGCCCGAAGGTTGTGAGGGGATCATGGCCTGTGTATCGCACATTGCATGAGCGCAGCACACCTCACCTACCAGCGAACTCGTTACCTCGTTAGTCTCCATGGTACCCTTGTTGGTGCTCGATGTGATGCCCCAATACAAACGGATCTGGTGGATTCATGGCGGTCGTCTCAGCTGTGGGGCGACCTGTCTGTATGTCGTCAGATGTGACGACAAATGACATTGTCTGGGCCTGCGATGTCGCGTCAGTCGGTCATGGCGCAGGGCTTCGCCTTCGGCACTGGCTCCGCCGTGGCCCACAATGTCGTCGGTTCTATGTTCGGCGGTAGCAGTAGTAGTGGAGGAAGCAGTGGCAGTGGCAGCAGCGGCGACGGTGACTCGTGGGAGATGTAGCCGCCTCGCTCGTCCGTCCTGCGGCCATTCCTCCCACCACAAGAGCTGATGAACGACGTCTCCACGGGCGTTCCACATACTTTCGATGCGAGGTTTGACCCGCCACAGCGTATAGACTGAATCATGCTTTTTTCGTTAAGCTTCTTTTAGCAAGTCATTACAAAAGGCAGACTTCGCGAGGATTGCTTGGTTGCTCGAGAGACAGGCCACAGTCTGCTACTGGCGTTTGCTATGGACGTATCATGCATACGCAGACGGTATGTCGTCACTTGTAGAGACGGACGACAGCCCGATGACCCGAACATAGAACGTGTATCGGTGGACAATACCCCACATGTCAGTGGCGGGGAAACGTCATCGCCTGTCAGAAACTGCCGCAAATACCGGACGTCAGGCGGCCGTTCCACATCGACAACGGCTGATTGAATGCTACGGCTCCATAAAACATGTCCGCCACGTTCGTCACTTGACTTACGTCCCATGTGTCTAACGGCTGGTTGAATGCTACGGCTCCAGTGAACATGTATTTCATTTTCGTGACGTGACTCACGTCCCAGGCGTCTATCGGTTGGTTGAACGATCTGGCACCATTAAACATGCCCACCATGTCCCTGACGTGGCTGGTGTTCCACTTTGACAAAGGCTGGTTGAACGAGGTACAGCCACAAAACATGAACCACATGTTTGTCACCTGACTCACATCCCACGAGGCTATCGGCTGGTTAAACGATCTTGCTTCATAGAACATAGTTCTCATTGACGTAACGTGGCTCACATCCCAATTGGACAACGGTTGGTTGAACGCCTTGGCCTCTATAAACATGCCACTCATATCGGTGACATGGCTCACGTCCCACGTGTCCAGCGGTTGATAAAAAGAGCGGGTATCGTAAAACATGTAGCACATACTGGAAACCTGTCCCACATGCCAAGTGTCCAACGGTTGGTTGAACTGCCTGGCACCGTAAAACATCGAGTCCATCGAAGTGACGTTGCGGACGTCCCAACGGTCGATTCGGTCGTTGAGAATCGTGACCTGAAAGAGCCTGGCCATATTGGTCACCTTGCTGACCTCCCAGTCATTGATATCGCCATAGCGGTCATACGCCGTCGCTCTGTCGCTGCACCACAACCGCACTGCCGCTCGTAGCGTCTCGTTGTCGAACGACACCCAGGCATAGTCCTTGATCATCTGTCGCACGCCAAACGGCAGCACTTGACCTGCAACGGTCGGTCACCACGCGGTACAGACACAAGTCCAACACCACTGCGATGGGACGGTCGGTGGGACGTCCATGGCCCGAAGGTCGTGAAGGGATTGTGGCCTGTGTATCGACGATCGCATGAGAGCGGCACACATCACCAACCAGCGAACTCGTTACCTTGTTGGCCTGCATGGTACACTGGTTGGTGCTGGATGTGATGCCCAAATATAAATGGATGTGGTGGATTCATGGTGGTCGTCGCATGGTCGATTAGCCGTGGGGCGACATCAACCATCAATGTGACGACAAGCGACAAGTGACATTGTCTGGGCCTGTGACCATGTCGCGTCAGTCGGTCATGGCGCAAGGCTGCGTCTTCGGCACTGGCTCGGCATGTCGTCGGGTCTATGTTCGAACCATTCGTCTGTATATGGTAGACCGTAGCAGACGTAACAGATAGGAGACCAGACGCTTGACCAGACAATCCCTCGGTCATAGCGCAATGACTGATGCATACGTTCTCTCAGCAAGCGGTTACATAGGTAGTCTACGGTAGTCAAGTAACGGTACGCCAGGACCGCCGCGGTACAGCAGCAGCTGCGCAGACAGGAGAGTACCCTCTGTCGAACCCTGGACCGTCGCGTGGGATGTCGCGTGTCCGTGGGGAGGACGTGCGTGCTGCTCGAGAGACAAGACACGGTCCTGCGTTTGTCGTCTGTAGTTGAGATGGAGAGACGCAGACGTCTGGACATGCCCCACAGGTTACACAGGTCAGTGGCGGTAAAAGGAGACCGCCCATCAGAACCTGCCACACATACCGGACGTTAAGCTGCGGGTCCATGGCGACGACGACTGAGTGAACGATGTGGCTATGGAGAGACACCGACGCTCCGCCGATTCGAACATAGAACGTGTATCGGTGCCCGGCGACACTCCACGAGGACAATACCCGTCAGGTATGTGGCTTACGGAACATACGTAGGGCCGAGGTTTGCTATCGACAGCGGCTGGTTGTACGCTGTGGCTCTCGTAAGAATGTTCGCCATGTTCGTGACGTGACGCACGTCCCACGAGGCTAATGGCTGGTTGAACGAGGCGGCTCCCTGAAACATGGCCTCCATGTTCGTGACGTGCCGCACGTCCCATGCGTCTAACGGCTGGTTGAACGCCGTGGCATCATTGAACATGTGCCACGTATTGGTGACGTGGCTCACATCCCACGTGTCCAATGGCTGATTGAAGGCGGCCGTTAGACGGAACATGCCATCCATACTGGCGACTCGGCTGACGTTCCAATTGGCCAACGGCTGGTTGAACGCTGCGGCACCATTGAACATGTTGGGCATGGCCGTCACGTGACTCACGTCCCATGCGTCAATCGGCTGGTTGAACGATATCGCTCCACAGAACATGCAGCTCATATCCTTGACGTTACGCACATCCCACGCGTCTAACGGCTGGTTGAACGATCTGGCCCCATGAAACATGCAACGCATGTCCACCACCTGACCCACAGCCCACGTGGTCAATGGCTGGTTGAACGATCTCGCTCCACAGATCATAGAACATATAGCCGTTACTTGGCTCACATCCCAACTTGACAACGGTTGGTTGAACGCTGTGGCCGCTGCAAACATGAACACCATATTTGTGACGTGGCTCACGTCCCACGTATCAAGTGGCTGATTGAAGGAACAGGCTTCGTAAACCATGTAGCGCATACTGGAAACCTGACCCAATTGCCAAGTGTCCAACGGCTGGTTGAAGTTCATCGCACAGTAAAACATCGCTGCCATCGAGGTGACGTTGCGCACGTCCCAACGGTCGATACGGTCATTGAACGTCGTGTGCCTAAAGAGGTCGGTCATATCTGTCACCTTGCTCACGTCCCAGTCGTTGATATCACCGTAGCGATCATACGCCGTCGCTCTGTCGCTGCACCACAACTGCACTGCCGCTCGTAGCGTCTCGTTGTCGAACGACACCCAGGCATAGTCTTTGATCATCTGGCGCACGCCAAACGGCAGCACGCGACCTCTGCAACTGTCGGTGACCGCGCGATACAGACACAAGTCCAGCACCACTGCGATGGGATGGTCGATACGTTGTCGACGGCCCGACGTTCGGGAAGGGATTGTGGCCTGTACCGCGCACATCGCATAAGCACAGCCTCCACCACCTACCAGTTAACCCGTTACCTCGTTGGTCTGCATGGTACGCTTGTCGGTTCGCTATAGTTGTGTGATGGATCTGATGCCCCGATCGGGTGGAGTCTTGGCAGTCGACGCGCGATCGATGCCGCGCTCCCATGTCGTCAGATGTGACGACAAGCGACAAGTGACATAGTCTGGGCCTGTAATGTCGCGTCAATCGGTCATGGCGCAGGGCTTCGCCGTGGCCCACAATGTCGTCGGTTCTATGTTCGGTGGCAGCAGTTGCAGTGGAGGCAGCAGTGACAGTGGCAGCATCGGCGACGGTGACTCGTGGGAGATGTAGCCGTTTCGCTCGTCCGTCCTGCGACCCCATCAGTTCTGTAACTTTAACTCTCGACGCCTTTCATCCCGCCACAAGAAATGAGGAACGACGATTCTATGGGCGGTCGACAGACAGTCGATGTGGATGTAGTAGAGGTAACAGACACAGACAAGCGACGCTTCCGAAGGCAACAAGTGTTAGCGGCCACAACGTACTGTCTGCATCGTGCGTTACCACGTTACAAAGGTAGACTACGTTAAGGCATTGCGTGTGCAGAGGCAGGCCGCGGTACAGCAGTTGCTGTCCAGTGGTGCGCCACACGCAGACAGGAGAGTACCCCATGTCAAACGTTGATGATGTCGCGTGGGATGTCGGGTGTCCGCGGGGAGGATGCGCGTGTGGCTCGAGAGATGCAGACGCAATGTGGCCACCCGCAGAGACGAACGATATGCAAGAGATATGGCGAGACGCAGACGCATTATCGTCACCCGTAGGGACGAACGCCTCCTATCCCACGAGACTTACGAAACATACGTCGGGTTGAGGTTCCACGTTGACAACAGCTGGTTGAACGATGTAGCTCCCTTCAGCACAGCCTCCATGTTTGCGGCCTGACTCACGTCCCATGTATGTAACGGCTGGTTGAACGCCGTTGCCTCACAGAACATGTAGCACATACTGCGGACATTGCGCACATCCCACGTGGCCAATGGCTGATTGAAGGCGGCCGTTAGATGGAACATGTCATCCATACCGGAGACTTGGCTAACGTCCCAATTGGCCAACGGCTGGTTGAACGCGACGGCTCCACTGAACATGTAGTTCATGGCCGTGACGTGACTCACGTCCCAGCCGACTAACGGCTGGTTGAACGCTACCGCTTCACAGAACATGTAGTTCATGGCCGTGACGTAACTCACATTCCAGGCGTCTAATGGCTGGTTAAACGATGTACAACCATAAAACATGGACTGCATGTCGGCCACCCGACCCACATTCCACGTGGACAAAGGCTGGTTAAACGATCTCGCTCCAAAGAACATGGACCTCATAGTCGTTACGTGGCTCACATCCCACGAGGACATCGGTTGGTTGAACGCCGTGGCCTCTACAAACATACCACACATATCGGTGACGTGGTTCACGTCCCACGTGTCAAGCGGCTGATTGAAGGAATAGGCTTCGTAAAACATGTAGCGCATACTGGCAACGTGACCCAAATGCCACGTGTCCAACGGCTGGTTGAACTGCTTCGCCCAATAGAACATTTCCTGCATCGATGTGACGTTGCGCACGTCCCAACGGTCGATACGGTCATTGAACGTCGTTCGCTGAAATAGCCAGGTCATCTTAGTCACCTTGCTCACATCCCAGTCGTTGATCTCGCCGTAGCGATAATACGCAGTCGCTCTGTCGCTGCACCACAACCGCACAGCCGCTCGTAGCGTCTCGTTGTCGAACGACACCCAGGCATAGTCCTTGATCATCTGGCGCACGCCAAACGGCAGCACCTGACCTCTGCAACGGTCGGTCACCACGCGGTACAGACACAAGTCCACCACCAATGCGATGGGACGGTCGGTGGGACGTTCATGGCCCGAAGGTCGTGAAGGGATTGTGGCCTGTACCTCGCATGTCGCAGGAGAGCAGCACACCTCCCCTACCAGCGAACTCGTTACCTCTTTGGTCTGCATGGTGCAATGGTTGGTGCTCGATGTGATGCCCCAATATAAACGGTTCTGGTGGATTCATGGCGGTCGTCTCGTGGTCGATGAGCTGTGGGGCGACGTGTCCGCATGTCGTCAAACGAATGTGGCGACAAGTGACTTCTCGAGGGTGACGTCGTCGCGTACCGGTATGATGTCGCGTATGATGTCGCGCTTGATGTCGCGAGTCATGATGTCGTTGTTCCGCCGAGGGGTCTGAAAGGCTTTTTCCGATTCGACTGTTGTTATCACAATCACATTAACAACTGTTTGCAAAGCATCCAAAGGCTTTCTGGTAAATGTTTTATTAATGACCATGGATACGGATACCGAAGAGAATGCTCGTTCGGAGAGTGCCGAAGTCAAGAGAATCCATGGTCAGTGTCCGGAGGTTCCGAGCGGTGAGTTTCCATGTCTTTTACTTCCCCTCTATTTCCGCCCGTCGTCATTGTGTTTCTATCCAACTACGTTGTCCTCAGTTGTAGATGCCATTGGTCCAGCAGGTAAAGCATGCGTTTCTTGGTTCGTTGTTCATTCGGTCGTTTTGCGGAAGCCACCAAAATCGCCAGTTCGGCGGTTTGGTGTCGCTTTCTTCGTTGTCTATGGCAACACGACTAACGTCTCTTCTGTACGCTTATCTATCTGTTTCTGTTCATCAGTTGGTGGTCCACAGATGGCGCAGGTTGCCCCTCTTCGGTCTACCGAAACCGACGGCGTTCTAGATCTGTCCACGGCTTTGCCGCGCACGCAGTTGGTGGCTTCGCTGTTTGACAAGGTCGTCAACGGTGGCAGTCGCTTCATTCACCTGGCGGCACCGGCTGCGTCGGGGAAGACATGGCTGCTGCAGTTGTTCCAGCGATACGCCGCGGAGAGAGGCGTGACGTGCATCTACGTGTCGATGCGGGTGGAGGACGTCGACTCCCGGTGTTATGGTCGCGAAGACGGGCATCAATCCCGGCACTTGGAGGTTGAAGCCCGATGCCACGGGTCGTTGTGTGCGTGCGGACGCCTCCAAGCAGTTTGTGGTGCTGTTCGACGATGCGCAGTACACGTACGACGATGTCGACCTGTGGGCGAGCCTGATCAAGACCATCAACGCGTTCTCCGCGCTGCCCCGCAACATCCGCTTCGTCATCTCCGCGACCTACTCCCTGGAGACGTACACCAGCGTGATGGTGGACTTCACAATGCTGCCCAAGCTCGTGCGTGCGGACTTCTTATTGAGCCGCGAGGAGATCGACGAGTTCCTCCGACGGGCGTCCGTGCGGCTGGGTGACGACGAGCGCGTTGCGGCTCTGCTAGTCGCGCCGGAGATTCGCCAGGTGCTGGCCACCCACTGCAACGGCCACGTCGGCTCGCTGGCCGTGTCCGTGCGGGAGATCGTCCAGCATTTCCAGCACCACCCCGTTGCGGCGGTGACGGTGGCGGAGATCGTGAGTTTCTACCTGTCCGAGGCCATGTCCCCGCACATTGCGCAGTGCTTCCGCTGTGACGTGGACGCCCTGCCGGAACGGATGCGAGCTAGTCTCGTGAGCAGTCTGACCGCGGGGGCCGCTCCGGGTCGCAACCGACGAGAATCCCGCGGGGTATCGTACACTGGTCCGGTCGGGCGTGCTCGTCGAGACGGAATATCGCCTGGCAACGGTCGCGTCCCCGGCGGCGGCCAGCTACATCAACCATTTGCTGTTCCCGCATCGTCGTGCGGTGACGTCGATCGACGAGGTCAGGCAGCGCGGGGTGGGTGGGCTGATGAAAGCGGTGTTGGCCCGCATGTCTGGCGCTGCGTTGCGGCAGTCCGCCGTGCGCGCCAAGACGGAGACGCCGTCCGAGGCCGAGGTGCAGCATCTCCTGCGGGTGGCACTGGAGGCGGAGACCCCCGCGTCGTGTTCCATCTGCCCCAATCTGTCCACGTACTTCCCCCCGCCCCCGCCGCAGGCGATGGACGAGGACCGAGCCGCTCCTCTGCCGTCCGTCGTACCCGGGCGATGCGAGTTCTATTTGCACGGCGACCTGCGATGGGCCGCGGAGGTGCTGATCGGTGGCCACGGCGGCGGCGCCGGGGGCGGAGAGCACGTGTCTCGGCTGCTGGGGCCGAGCCAGTACGTTGGCCTGACTTACACCGATTTCCTGGTGGTGGACGTCCACGTGAACGCCACCGGTGAGCCCACCGACGTCCACCGCCACGAGCGTCGGATGAGCGTGTTCTTCCCGCGAGACGACTTCTCCTTCTGCACTGTGCTGTGTGGGCTAGAGACGGCGGCGGAGACGATCACCCTGGCCGATTGAGGTGATCCCGCTTGGGTCGTTGGTCAGTCGTTTCGTCGTCCATGTAACTGTTAAGGGAAGTAGCCACGTCAAACAACGCGTCGCGGACTAAGTACGAGCGCTCTTTAGGTGTCCAGCAGCTCGTGGTCATCGGAAAACACTTCTTCTCGTAGGAATTCGTTACCCAGTACGGACAGGACATCGCCCGATCGGCCGGTGACAATGTCGCATCAGCGCAGGGCTCGGTCATGGCGCAGGGCTTCGCCTTCGGCACTGGCTCGGCCGTGGCCCACCATGTCGTCGATCCTATGTTCGGTGGTAGCAGTAGCAGTGGAGGCAGCAGTGACAGTGGCAGCAGCGGCGGTGACGGTGACGGTGACTCGTGTGAGATGTAGCCGCCTCGCTCGTCCGTCCTGCGGCCCCATCAGTTCTGTAGCTGTAACACTCGACGCCACTCCTCCCGTCACAAGAGCTGAGGAACGCAGCCTCTACGGGTGTTCAGCAGACATTCGCCGTATTGCAGACGTAGCAGAAACGGACAAGAGACGGTTCGCGCGGCCCCAAAGCACGGAACAGGCCTTTGTAACAAGCCATTACAAAGGCAGACTTCGCGCGCATTGCTTGGTTGCCCGAGAGACAGGCCACAGTCTTCTACTGGCGTTTGTCGTGGATATGGAGAGACGCAGACGCTATGTCGTCACCCGTAGGGACGGACGACAGCCCGCCGACCCGAACATAGAACGTGTATCGGTGCCAGGCGACATCCTCCACGCATCGAGAGGCTGGACAACACCCCACACATCAGTGGCGGGGAAACGTCATCGCCCATCAGAACCTGCAACCAATACCGGGCGTCAGGCGGCCGCTCCATGTCGACAACGGCTGATTAAATGATACGGCTCCCGTAAACATGTCCACCACGTTAACGGCCTGACGAACGCTCCATGCGTCTAACGGCTGGTTGAACGAGGTGGCCCCCTTAAACATGGCCTCCATGTCAGTGACGTGCCTCACGTCCCATGCGTCTACCGGCTGGTTAAACGCCGTGGCATCATTGAACATGTAGCACATACTGCGGACATTGCTCACATCCCACGTGTCCAGTGGCTGATTGAAGGCGGCCGCTAGACGGAACATGCCTTCCATACTGGCGACCTGGCTAACGACCCAATTGGCCAACGGCTGGTTGAACGCGACGGCTCCGTTGAACATGTTAGACATGGCCGTGACGTGACTCACGTCCCAGGCGTCAAACGGCTGGTTGAACGCTCCCGCTCCACAGAACATGTAGCCCATGTCGGTGACGTGGCTAACGTTCCATGTGTCTAGCGGCTTGTTGAACGAGGTACAACCACTAAACATGTACCGCATGTCTGCCACCTGATGTACGACCGGTTGAAAGCACGAGGCTGTCGGCTGGTTGAACGCTCTCGCTCCGCAGAACATAGACCTCATATCCGCTACGTGGCTAACAACCCAATTGGACAACGGTTGGTTGAAGGCAGTGGTCCCTGAACCCATATGACTCATATCGGTGACGTGGCTCACGTCCCACGTGTTCAGCGGCTGATTGAACTGCCTGGCAAAGAAAAACAACGCTTTCATTGAGGTGCCATTGCGCACGTCCCAACGGTCGATACGGTCGTTGAACGTCGTGTCCTTGAAGAGCTTGGCAATATCTGTCCCCTTGCTCACATCCCAGTCGTTGATCTCCCCGTAGCGACCATATGCGGTCGCTCTGTCCCTGCACCACAACTGCACCGCCGCTCGTAGCGTCTCGTTGTCGAACGACACCCAGGCATAGTCCTTGATCATCTGTCGCACGCCAAACGGCAGCACGCGACCTCTGCAACGGTCGGCCACCACGCGGTACAGACACAAGTCCACCACCACCGCGATGGGGAGACACGCCCCTCAGGTCAGTGGCACGCCTCCTATTCCGCGAGGCTTACGGAACATACGTCGGGCTGAGGTTCCAAGTCGACAACGGCTGGGTGAACGATGTAGCTCCCTTCAGCATAGCCTAAACGTCTGCACCCTGACTCACGCCCCATGCATCTAACGGCTGGTTAAACGCCGTTGCCTCACAGAACATGTAGCACATACTGCGGACACCCAGGCATACTCCATGTAGCACATACTGCACATTGCTCACGTCGCACGTGGCCAATTGCTGATTGAATCGTGAACTGATTGAAGGCGGCCGTTAGACGGAACATGCCATCCATACGTAAGACTTGGCGAACGTTTCAGTTGGCCAACGACGTGGCTTCAGTAAACATACCACGTATGTTTGTAACGTTACTCACATCCCATGCGTCTAACGGCTGGGTGAACGCTGTGGCTCCATTGAACATGTTGGGCATGGCCGTCACGTGACTCACGTCCCAGGCGTCCATCGGCTGGTTGAACGATATCGCTCCACAGAGCATGCAGCTCATGTCCTTGACGTTACGCACCTTCCACGTGTCCAACGGTTGGTTGAACGATCTGGCTCCATGAAACATGCAACGCATGTCTACCACCTGACCCACAGCCCACGTTGACAATGGCTGGTTGAACGATCTCGCTCCACAGAACATAGAACACATAGCCGTTACTTGACTCACTTCCCAACTGGACAACGGTTGGTTGAACGCTTCAGCCTCTAAAAACAAGCCACTCATATCGGTGACATGGCTCACGTCCCATGTGTCCAGCGGCTGATTGAATGAATAGGCTTTGTAAAACATGTCGTCCAAAGAGGCAACTTGATCCAAACGCCACGTGCCCAACGGCTGGTTGAACTGATTCGCATAGTAAAACATCGCTTCCATCGAGGTGACGTTGCGGACGTCCCAACGGTCGATATTGTCATTGAACGTCGTTCGCTGAAAGAGCCCAGTCATATCGGTCACCTTGCTCACATCCCAGTCGTCGATCTCGCCGTAGCGATCATACACGGTCGATCTGTCGCGGCACCACAACTGCACTGCCGATCGTAGCGTCTCGTTGGCGAAGGACACCCAGGCATACTCCTTGATCATCTGTCGCACGCCAAACGGCAGCACGCGACCTCTGCAACGGTCGGTCACCTCGCGATATAGACACAGGTCCAACGTCGCTGCGATGGGAGTCGGTGGTGGGTGGGCGGTGGGTCGGGAAGGGATTGCGGCCTGCGTATCGGATATCGCATGAGCACAGTCTCCATCGCCCACCAGCAACCGCGTTACCTGGTTGTCTTTCATGGTAGAATGGTTGGTGAGCTCGGTATGTGATGGATCAGATGCCCTGGTGTGTACAGAGCACGGCGGTCGTCTCGTGGTCGATGCGCTGTGGGGGCAGCGTGTCCGCATGTCGTCAGAGGTGACGACAAGTGACATTGTCTGGGCCTGTGATGTCACGTCCGCGCAGACCCTCTTCGGTGGCCACGTTTGCTCGCGTTTCTAACTGGTGGGCGACAGAGTGACGGCCGCAGTAGCCGCAGATATAGCCGTGGCTCTGACGATCAATTAGCGGAGGTGCCTCCTCCCGCGGCGGTGTCGGATCCGGCGATGGCGTGGTCTCCGGTCACCGACCCCGCGTCAGGCAACATCTACTGGTGGAGCACCGTCACCAACGAAACCACCTACATCGGCGTTCCAAAGCCATTAGGAGCGACGCTGGCGACATCCCCGAACTACGCTGCGGTCGCCCCCGGTACCCAAGCGGGCGGTATCATGCAGCAAGTCGGTGGGATGCTGTCGGGCCTGCGCTCGGTGATGGCGCAGGGCTTCGCCTTCGGCACTGGCTCGGCCGTGGCCCACCATGTCGTCGGTTGTATGTTCGGAGGTAGTAGTAGCAGTGGAGGCAGCAGTGACAGTGGCAGCAGCGGCGACGCTGACTCGTGGGCGATGTAGCCGCCTCGCTCGTCCGTCCTGCGGCCCCATCAGTTCTGTAGCTGTAACACTCGACGCCACTCCTCCCGTCACAAGAGCTGAGGAACGCAGCCTCTACGGGCGTTCGATAGACATTCGCCGTATTGCAGACGTAGCAGAAACGGACACGAGACCGTTCGCGCGGCCCCAAAGCACGGAAGAATCATGCTTTACTTCGTTGTTCCTCTTTTAACAAGCCATTACAAAGGCAGATTTCGCGAGGATTGCTTGGTTGCTTGAGAGACAGGCCACAGTCTGCTACTGGCGTTTGTCGTGGATATGGAGAGACGCAGACGCTATGTCGTCAACCGTAGAGACAGATGACAGCCCGCTTTCCCGAACATAGAACGTGTATCGGTTGACAATACCCCACAGGTCAGTGGCGGGGAAACGTCATCGCCCATCAGAACCTGCCACAAATACCGGTCGTCAGGCGGCCGCTCCATATCGTCAACGGCTGATTGAACGATACGGCTCCCGTAAACATGTCCACCATGTTCGTCACTTGACTTACGTTCCACGTGCCTAACGGCTGGTTGAACGCTACGGCTCCGTTGAACATGTAATTCATGTGCATGACCTGACTCACGTCCCAGGCGTCTATCGGCTGGTTGAACGATCTGGCACCATTAAACATGCCCACCATGTCTCTGACGTGGCTGGTGTTCCACGCGTCGAACGGCTGGTTGAACGAGGTACAACCATACAACAGGTACTGCATTTCTGTCACCTGACGCACGTCCCACGAGGCTATCGGCTGGTTGAACGATCTCGCTCCAAGGAACATAGAACACATAGTCGTTACGTGGCTCACATCCCAATTGGACAGCGGTTGGTTGAACACCCTGGCCTCTATAAACATACCACTCATATCGGTGACATGGCTCACGTCCCACGTGTCAAGCGGCTGATTAAAGGAAAAGGCTTCGTAAAACATATTGCACATACTGGGACCCTGCCCAAAATGCCAAGTGTCCAACGGTTGGTTGAATTGCTTCGCATAGTAGAACATCGCTTCCATCGAGGTGACGTTGCGCACGTCCCAACGGTCGATTCGGTCGTTGAAAATCGTGAACTGAAAGAGCCCGGCCATATCGGTCACCTTGCTCACATCCCAGTCATTGATATCGCCGTAGCGACGATACGCGGTCGCTCTGTCACTGCACCACAACCGAACTGCCGGTCTTAGCGTCTCGTTGTCGAACGACACCCAGGCATAGTCCTTGATCATCTGTCGCACGCCAAACGGAAGCACTTGGCCTCTGTGACAGTCGCTCACCACGCGGTACAGACACAAGTCCAACACCATTGCGATGGGGCGGTCGGTGGGTCGTCGATGGACCGAAGGTCGTGAGGGGATCATGGCCTGTGTATCGCACATCGCATGTGCGCAGCACACCTCCCCTACCAGCGAACTCGTTACCTCGATTGTCTCCATTGTACCCTGGTTGGTGCTCGATATGATGCCCCAGTGTATACGGATGTGGTGGATTCATGGCGGTCGTCTCGTGGTCGATGCGCTCTGCGGCGGCGTGTCCGCATGTCTTCAGATGTGACGACAAGCGACAAGTGACATTGTCTGGGCCTGTGATGTCGCGTCAGTCGGTCATGGCGCAGGGCTTCGCCTTCGTCACTGGCTCGGCCGTGGCCCACATTGTCGTTCTTTCTATGTTCGGCGGTAGCAGTAGCAGTGGAGGTAGCAGTGACAGTGGCAGCAGCGGCTCGTGGGAGATGTAGCCGCCTCGCTCGTCCGTCCTGCGGCTCCATCATTTCTGTAACTTTTACTATCGACGCCATTACCCCCGCCACAAGAGTTGATGAACGAAGCCTCGATGGGCGTTCGACAGACATCCGATTTGGATGTATTAGAGGTAACAGACACAGACAAGCGACGCTTCGGAAGGCAACACGTGTTAGCAGCCACAACGTACTGTCTGCATCATGCGATACCACGCCCGCGGTACAGCAGTTGCTGTCCAGTGATGCTCCACACGCAGACAGGAGAGTACCCCATGTCAAACGTTGATTATGTCGCGTGGGATGTCGGGTGTCCGCGGGGAGGATGTGCGTGTGGCTCGAGAGACAGGACACATGCAGCTTATGTCGTTTGCGAGAGACGCAGGCGCTATGTCGTCATCCGTAGGGTCGAACGACAGCCCACCGACTCGACCGTACCCTGTGTAACGGTGCCAGGCTATACTGTCTACGTGTCCAATGGCTGGGTACCCGAAGCGGTTATGTCTCTCAGGTCAGTGGCACGCCTCCTATTCCGCGAGACTTACGGAACATACGTCGGGCTGAGGTTCCACGTCGACAACGGCTGGTTGAACGAGGTGGCTCCCTGAAACATAGCCTCCATGTCTGCAGCCTGACTCACGTTGCATGCGTCTAACGGCTGGTTGAACACCGTGGCCTCACAGAACATGTAGCACATACTGCGGACATTGCGCACGTCCCACGTGGCCAATGGCTGATTAAAGGCGGCCGTTAGACGGAACATATCCTCCATACTGGAGACGTGACTAACGTCCCAATGGGACAACGGCTGGTTGAACGCTACGGCTCCACTGAACATGTAGTTCATGGCCGTGACGTGACTCCCGTCCCAGCCGACTAACGGCTGGTTGAACGCTACCGCTCCACAGAACATGTAGTTCATTGCCGTGACGTGACTCACATCCCAGGCGTCTAACGGCTGGTTAAACGATGTA
>SMOI01000337.1:6360-34433 GCA_008000375.1 Poteriospumella lacustris
TGGTCGACATTGTCGCCTCTGTCCTTCGCCGAATGTGTCAACTGATTCACGAACTTGGTCGTTTGTGCAACCAACACGGGGTGGAAGTACCGCTCCATGACATAACAAATCACAAACACAATCGCTAACAAACCAAAGAATTCACCGACGCCAATGGGAACGGCCACTGGACTGAACCAATAAAAAGGTTTCGGAACAGCAGCCCATTCTCCATCGCGAGTGAAATAGAAATACCATTGTGAGATCATTTGATGGAAGAGATACACACAATAAAACGGCGGGCCGAGAATCTCCGAGAAAATGGGATGAGACAACAGTTTGGCGGAATAGCCTTCACCGACAGCCAAACCAAAGATCCATAGACACGTCATGGGACTGATCAACCGTGACACGAACGATGCCCAATAACGGACGTCTTGCGGTGAATCCACCGCATTCGGATACACCGCCTCTGTATCTTCAATCCACAGCAGGACACCGGTCAAATACAGCAGACTGCACAAGTCCGTGACCACACCCCATTTCCAACGATCCGCCCGTGCGAACGGACGGTAATGGGCAAAGAGAAAATACGATCCCATGCCGATACAAAACAATGGCAACCAGAACGGTGGAAACAAATACATAAATAACGAAAAGAACCCCGCCGCTTTGTCGTTGGCAGCACGAATAGGCCAGTACATACCATGCAGAATCTCAAACAGAGCTTGTCCCAATGTAGCCACACCGACAAAGCGCCAAGCAAAGGACGCATCATGCTCGGTCGTATGACGAAGCAACGGGCGTTGAAAGAAAGGGAAGAGAGCAATACAGAAGTAATAGATTGAGTTGTAGAACGAATAGTATGACAAGAAAAACGTGAACGGGATGGCGAATGGCCATGCTTGGAGGCCCAACACATAGGAGACGACCGTCATGACGAAGGAACCCGCCCAATTCGTCTCGATGGGTGGAGCACGGCAGAGGTCTTGAGATCCGTACGAAAACGATGGTACATACGTATCTGGTCGACAGTAGAAAAGAAAAGTGAAGATTGCGAAGGCAATCGACACGAGGTACATGGGATAAATGCCCAGCAAACGGGTTTGATAAAAGTGACGCAGACGACCAGGTGCAACCATCGGCGCTGTCGATGAGGCAGCCAACATGAACCCTCCCAGCACCACAAAGGCTGGTACATGCGAACACCAACCACGTCCATCGTACCAGTCACCCATACCCTGCTTATTACGTCGCCCCACGTGGTTGTAGAAGATCCAACAACCCAACAGCACGCGGACACCACTCATCGCAGGGCTGATCGGTGCCGTGCGTAGTTCACTGAGTTTTGCCACCGCTCTTTCACGCGACTTCGCCGCGACGCCTAATTTTTCCGCCAAGCCAATGCGAACGTACTTATTCGTCGATGTCTTCGGCAACGCGGTACGATCTTTCAACAGGACGAGGTACTGTGGTGCCTTGAAACCTGCCAATCCCTGTTCGAGACAGAAGGCTTGCAGCGCCTGTAAGATTTTCTCTTCTTCATCGGTCGGTTGGATGGACGCGGCTGCCTTCTCGTCATCACGTGAACGCAAGACCATCGCAATGCCAACATCTTGGCCCCAAAACGGACATGGCACAGCAAATACCACACAAACGTCCACCGCGTACTTCTCCACATACGTGAAGCGCATACACGTTTCTTCGACTTCCACGGGGCTCACTTGTTCACCTCCGCGTTTGATCAATTCTTTCTCACGACCCGTGATGAACAAATACCCGTCACGGTCAACGTACCCGACGTCACCCGTGCGAAACCACTTCTCTCCCGTACCACTCATGATGAAATACGAATGTCCATTCGCGACCGCATTGTCAACGTACCCCTCACACACTGTATCTCCACTGATGCAGATCTCACCGCGTTGCTCTTCTCCGAACGGTAGAACACGCAACGTTGGGCTCACAACACACAGTGACACGTTGACAGGCAGTCCCACCGAACCAGGCTTCTCGCCCACCTTGTAATCACGCGGGCATTGCGTGATGGGCATTTGTTCAGACATCGCGTACGTGGGAATGACGGGGCAACCAAAGGCTTGTTGCAACTGTTGAGCCAAATCATCCGACAGGGCAGCGGCACCGGATCGAATGAGCCGCAAACGATGCGCCGCAGCGGACGAAGACGTCGCTGCATCACCTCTCAAGGCTTCAAACGATTCCAAAATCATTGCGTGCATGGTTGGCACAGCACTAAACCACGTTGGGGCCGCATCACTGGTCGGATAGTGATCAGGGCGCAGTGCTCGAGCAAAGAGTTCACCGTTGAAAGCCGGAAGACAGACCACCGAGCCCCCCACGGACAACGTCGCCAACAAGTTGGAATAGATACCACCAACATGAAACAAGGGCATAGCATTCAGCGATACGTCGTCCGATCGCAGTCCAATGTCCTCACCCAGGCGGCAACCGTTTCGGATGACGGCGCGACATTTCTGGGGCACCACTTTGGGCAATGACGTGGTGCCACTCGTGCGCATGATGAACAGCGTTTGTTCTGCGGTTGTACGAAGTGGAGCGATGGCGTTAACATCCTCCGTGCTACTGATAGGTGGTAAGGAGAAGCGTCCGCTTTGATCCGGGGCAAGTTGAGCGACTACAAGAGGAATGTCGCACTCGCGAGTCGCAGCCTCCGCGATTTCTCGACTGCCCGGCGAGAGGCAATCAAACGTCACGAGACACGCTGGTTTCAATTGAGTCAACGCTTGGATCAAATCAGGCAGCTGAAGCTGTGGATCCAACGGTGCTACGCTCGTTTGCGAACCAAACGTCAGGAAGGCCACCGCTCCCACGATACCGTTGGGCACCATATAAGCCACCAGATCGCCTGCACGTAGACCGACTTTCCGAAGATCCACTGCGGCATGAATCAACTGAATCACGTCTCCAAACGTTAAACTTGTGATTTTATCCTTTTGAAAGGAAAATCCACGCAATGCTACGGATTGAGCATTTCGCGCGGTAAGGAAACCGTACAACGTTTCATCTCTGCCGGCTGGGTCTTGTACACAACGAACATATTGACCTTCTTTGCTCACGGTCAACCGGCTCCGATTCAAAGGCGATGTAGATAACATCAATTCTTCAATCACGCGATTATGTGCGACAGCTGTAGACGTGATATTGATTTGCTTGAACGTTTCGGTTTCGAATTCGGAGGCGAAGTGATGTAAATCGTCCAAATGGCGAAGCCAATGGAGGAGGTCGTGATGAACTTGTCCTCCTTGAGTTGCAGCCGCAGAGACCTCATGACCTGCTTCCATGTAGATGATACGAGGCTTGTAGCTGAACAAGGAACTCAGGTTCTCTGCTTCCATCTTCTTCGCATCACGTAGACCAATTAGATGACAGCTCGGGACCATACACTTGATACTCGACTGAGCTTCAGCATCGCTCTTCATACTCAACATACGCTTCGCTACTCGCAAAATTGACATTTCTCCCGCACCACAACAGCAAATAGCTGCTTTCCATGGGATATCGTCAACTCCGAACTCGGCAAGAACATCATAATCGGACAACAGTGCAACCAATGCGGCACCTTGACTAAAACCAAACACGACATCGTAGGGCCCTGTCTCAGCAATATGGTCTAAAATATATCGCAAAGATGCTCGAAGTTGTGTGACGCTCGCTTCCCAATCGCGATCGACCTCTTCGATGTTGTCGATCCAGCTGAACCAAGGTCCGTCGAAGGTCGTCGCAAAGCTTTCGTCACTGGGTACTTCACTCTCCACATTACCATGTAAGTAGGATATGCGGAATGCTTCACTCAGTCCCAGATTTTTGCATTGTAATCGAGAAATTTGATTGTTTGATCGCCATCCATGCAAACATAGCAGTCGCGGAACATTCGCATGAGCTTTGCGAAACTTGGTAGCACCGAGAGAGCTAACGCTGCGAGATAAGTCTGCAATAAAATTGATCGAGGAGCTTCTGGACGATTTTTCATCAATTTCGATGTCTTTGTTGTAAACATTCACCATATCTAAAACTCGAAGAGTTTTCTGAGGGGTTGACAACACTCGATGCGAGAACTGCTGCATAAGAGAGGCCTGACGAGACCCTGCATCATGTCGTCGGGAAGACTCTCGTGAAGGAGTCTTGTTGGTTGAACGCATCTCAACATCTTTCGATGGAGTCTACAAGTCAAAACAGACGAGTTTCACGTTTGTAAATGTTGAGGAACAACAACAAGTCACGACATTTGTGTGGTACTATACCTGCTCAGTGGAATCCATTCTCAACAAAAGACAACAAACTCAAGTACGATGACGTTGATTACGTTTGCCAAATCGATACATAGGTCGACGGAATTGATCGAAGGATCGTCTATCTAGCATCAGAAGAAGAATGAACCGTGGAGAAAGGGGGTTGCCACTTTTGAAACGTCGTCGATCGTTCGACACCAGTTTGTGTCAATCTGGGAACATTTGGGCGTCCACCCATCGCGTGTGGCGTGACCGTGTGCGACACGCTCCAACTTCCGTGACACAGTGGTGCCATCTTGCGGATCTTTCGCTGTGTTTGCATCGATCGTCGGCTTGCGAACGGCAAATACTGTCCACGCAGCGCTCACAATCGAATCACCATTTCAGATTGCACTCTAATTTTTTTCAACACTGAAAAAAATCATGTTGGCTATTGTCCTTCTCACTGTCTTCGTATGCTTGTCCGTTGTTGCCGCGGAGTTCGTCCGCATGGAGCCCTCCATCAACGTTTTCCAGTCCGAGAACTGGAAGGCCGAGAAGGTGCTTGCTGGTGATGAGCCCATTTCTGCGATCTTTGCTTTGAAGAATGATCCTGCCAAGCTTGCGGAGTTGGAGAGAGAGTTCTGGGAAATTTCTGATCCTAAGAACAAGCGCTACGGCCAGTACTACACTGTAAGAAATCGCTCGCTGTCCATCTATGCCCGGTTTAAAGTTCTTACCTTTACATCTCAACACTTTAGTTGGAACAGCTCAGAGAGAAGTATGCCCCTCCTCAGGCTCACGCCCAGAAGGTTGTTGACTACTTGAAGTCTCAGGGTGTCCAAAACGTCCAGGTCTCCAAGGTTGGTGATAAGATCAAGGTCGTCATGCCCGCCAAGGTCGCCTCTGCTATGCTCAACACCGAGTTCGCCCAATTCCGCTCCGTTTTGAGCGATCACGTCACCATCAACCGTGTCACCAAGCCTTACCACTTGCCTAAGGAACTTTCTGACGTTGTTCTCTTGGTCGATGACATCGTTCGTTTCCCTGCCGTCCGCCGCCCTTTGTCGGTGCCTGTGGAACAACAGCAAACCACCTCCACTGATCCTCAATTCAACTCGTGTGGCTCCAACTGCCCTGCCTTCACCACTCCTTCCGTCTTGGAGACTGCTTACAGCTTCTCCCGCTTGAACTCCTCCAATGCGAAGAGCTCTGTTTCCGTTGCGGAGTTCCAAGGCCAGTACTGGGACCAAACTGATTTGACCAACTTCAACGATGCTTGTGGTGTCACTGGTTCCGTTGCTACCACTGTTGGTGGCAACAACCCTTCTCTCTGCTCCAAGACCGGCTGCACTGAGGCCATGTTGGACATTGAGTACATCGCTGCTATCACTGATCCTATTCCGCTCACTGTTCTCTACTCCGGCACCTACTCTCTGTTGGACTTCGTTGATAACCTGATGGCCATGACCAACCCCCCGTGGATCAACTCTGTCTCCTACGGTAACGACGAGGTGCAACAGACCTCCACCGAGTACATGCAAACCTGCAACACCCAATTCCAGCTTGCTGGTGCCATGGGTCTGTCCATCTTGTTCGCCTCTGGTGACCAAGGTGTGTGGGGACGTACCGGTTACTCCTCGTCCAACCCTGTCTTCCACCCTGATTTCCCTGCCGCTTCTCCTTACATCACTGCCGTCGGTGGTACCAACTTCGTGACGAAGTCCACCATCGGTGCCGAGGCTGCCTGGAACTGCGGCGGTGGTGGATTCTCCAACACCTTTGGCATTCCTTCCTACCAGTCCACCGTCGTGCAGGAGTACCTCACCAAGGCTGCTGCCGCTGGTGTCTTGCCTGACTCCAAGTACTTCAACAGCACTGGTCGTGCTTACCCTGATGTTGCTGCCCTTGGTGGCCAAACCAACGCCTACTGCGTTGCCTACAAGGGTGGCAAGTATGGTGGTGTTGCGGGAACTTCCGCTTCTTGCCCCGTCGTTGCTGGTATCTTCGCTCAGCTCAACGATGTCCGCTTCAATGCTGGCAAGTCTGCTATGGGTTTCTTGAACCCTTTCATCTACCAGAACAGCGACTGCTTCAACGACGTTAGCACTGGCATTAACAACTGCCCCTCTAACGCTGCCCAATCTGGTATCCCCGGTTTCACTGCCATCGCTGGTTGGGACCCTGCCACCGGCTTCGGCTCCCCCAACTATGCTTGCCTCGCCACCAGAGTGTAAATTCATCACTCGTTGAGGCATCGATGAACATTTTTATGCGAATGAATTTGACCCGGCTATGGAGATGTTAGAAGTGCGATGGTAGTTTTCATCGCTTCAGTCTCTATCGCCCTGTGTTCATTGCGCGCTGTAGCAGCAACCAAACTGACCCATTAATACTGGAGTACACTGAGAGTGAACTGGAAAGGAGGTGTTTTTACTTCTTTCATCGAGCCATAAGCATTTTTCCAATCGCTCTGTATTTATCGTAGAATAAGAAGAAAAGAAATTAACAATGCAGCAATGCAAGTGATCAACTATCCCAGCTGTAGACTTGGCATACGACACTTAATTTTCATCGATCACCACCACCCAATCCCCGTTTCTTCTATTCTTCGTGTTGTATTCTTAACAAGAGAAAGAACCAGTGAGCTCAAAAGAATTTTCAGTAACCCATTTCTTCCGGAGGTCTGTGTCATTCTTCAGTTGGCCATCTATACTTGGTGCTGCGGACTACAAAGTGGGAATGACCAACGGTTTCTATTTCCAGGTCGAGATAAAACAAAAGGTACAACAACGCACTCAAAGTGGCGCTTCGGAACATCGACAACTCCATAGATCTTGGGGCGCGTCGTGAGGACATCGGCACACACAGCAATCGAAAGTTTGCGGAATCTACGTCTGTGTCCAAAATTGATGGCCCTAGTCGCACACAAGTTTGTCTGAGAGCTGGGCAAGGGGTGGGACGGACTCAAGACTGCTATATGTTTTCGGAGGACGATGGTGACGCTTTGGTGGGTCGCACTGTCGCTCAGCGATGGCAGCGACAGTGCGACCCACCAAAGCGTCCCCATCGTCCTCCGAAAACATATAGCAGTCTTGAGCCCGTCCAACCCCTTGCCCAGCTCTTCCATTTGATGATGTGTTAGCCATGCCAAGGTGCATTAATGGTTAAGGTCACCGGTAACACGGTATCATCAACGCCCGCCCGTTTCGGATCCGTGCCACCTCGCCTCTCGATAGGAATCCACGAGCGAAGATCACAAGATACGGAAGATACGATAGTGATTGGGACAGGTCGTCTCCTGATATATTGCGACCACAATCTTATTTGAACAATAAGAGGTAGTGTTTTCCAAAAGAAGGTATCAACAACGTGTGAAAAAGGATGCAAGGAGTGGAGGGAACGTATACTTTGGGTGATGTGACGTTGCAACGTGGTGGAACGTTGAAAGATGCGAAGATTTTCTTCAAGACCTTCGGTGCCTTAAATGAAGACAAGAGCAATGCTATTCTGTATCCAACATGGTTCACAGGCTTTCCCGAGAACAACGAATGGCTAATTGGGGAAGGAATGGCGCTTGATCCCACCAAGTATTTCATCATCATTGTTTGCGCCTTCGGAAACGGTTATTCATCATCCCCCAGCAATACCCCGGAACCATACAATGCAGCACGTTTCCCTGAGGTGATGCTCTACGACAATGTCGTGTGCCAACATCGCTTGGTCACCGAGCATTTCGGTATTTCTTCACTGGAGCTGGTCGTTGGCTGGTCGATGGGTGCACAGCAGACGTACCAATGGGGCTGCCTGTATCCGGAAATGGTGAAGCGCATTGCTCCTTTTTGTGGCTCAGCCAAGACTGCACCGCACAACTTCGTCTTTTTGGAGGGCGTCAAGAACGCATTAATCACCGACGATGCGTGGAAACATGGCTGGTACTCTCCGGATGCTCCTCCGAAGAAAGGTCTTCGCGCTGTTGGCCGTGTTTACGCTGGCTGGGGATTATCCCAAGCGTTTTACCGTCAAGAATGCTGGAAGCAGTTGAATTATGCCTCCTTGGAAGACTTCCTGGTTGGGTTTTGGGAAGGATTCTTCCTGCAACGTGACGCGAACAACCTGTTGGCGATGCTGAACACGTGGCAACATGCGGACATCTCCAACAATCCTCGTTTCAATGGGGATTTTGTGGCCGCTTTGCAGGCAATCACTTGTCCTGCCTTGATTCTTCCCGCGGCCATCGACTTGTACTTCCCTCCGTCCGACAACGCCTGGGAGGCGCAGCACATCCCCAAGTCCATTTTCAAGGAAATCCCAGGCGTGTGGGGCCATTTCGCTGGCGGAGGATTGAATGCCGTCGACACTGCCTTCATTGATCAGGAGTTGAAGGCTCTTCTGGCGATGACCGTGTAACCGTAGACCATACTCAGCCCGACTCCCGTAGCCCCGTGAAATCTGCACAAGTCATCTCTTGACGTCTTTTGATCGACCCTTTTCGTGCGTCCTTTGTAAACGCTTCTATAACAGCCGCCGATGAAATCTGTGCCTTTTGCTTTGTATATGGCCATCCTGTGAAATGAGTGTTCATGATCAAGCAATCTCTTCGTGCCCGTTTACCAACGGTGAAGAACACAAGACCTGTGTCCAGTCCACCCACCGATAGCGAGACAAGAGACAGTAATGGGGCAATGCTACAATACTTTTGGCTCATTACATAATACTGAAT
The DNA here is from genome assembly GCA_008000375.1 of Poteriospumella lacustris. Lineage (NCBI taxonomy): Eukaryota > Chrysophyceae > Chromulinales > Dinobryaceae > Poteriospumella > Poteriospumella lacustris. The sequence goes on from SMOI01000337.1 coordinate 15,313, forward strand.
GTGAGCGCATTTACTACCTTACTATCACAACAGACCACACGTATTACTTAGCCGAGACCGCACATTACTCTTGCGCTCCATTGCCATCCTCATTACCTTCTCCATCTTCCCCTTCTTCTTCACCGCCTTCCTCTTCTGCGAGTGAAGCCTCTTGTAGGAACAACGAAAACAAAGAACGTCTGGCTTCCGGGCGGAAATTGGGATGTTTGGGGTTGTTCGTGGCGTAGGCGAGACCGGTGACGTTCCGACCATCGGCGAACAATGGCTCCAACAAACTCGCAATTTCGTCATTCCCTTGAGCCACAGCAACGTCGTATGCGGTCATCTCGTCCTTGTCTTTCAACAATTGATTGGCACCCGCGAGCACGAAGAGGGACGCCAGACGTGGGTGGTCGTAGAAAGCACAGCGATGCAGAGGGGAGTACTTCAAATTCGTCTGACAATCGACGTCGGCACCGAAATGCAACAGAAGCATCGCAGCATCCACATGTCCCTTCCAGGCAGCTTGATCCAGAGGTGTTTCTCCATGTCTGGTCTTCACTTCCACAGGATGTTGTTTCTCCTTGACGAGGTACACGATAATCTCCGGGCGGTTGAATTGCGCGGCTTGATGAAGGAGCGTGAGTCCATCGCCAATGTTGATGACGGCCCGACCCATCCGATCAACAACTTTGGCAATATCCTCGACAGATACACGAAACAAGGTCAACTTGATCAAAAACATTGGATCTTGAGCTTTCAAATCGTCGCATTTCGAAAACAGTTCATCCAAATCGTTCGGGAGTTCTTCCCCTTCTTGTTCATCGTCATCAACGTCTTCCCATTCATCTTCTTCCTCATCTTCATCATCCTCATCGTCTTCTCCATCATCGTGGGCGTCCTCTGAATCTTCCTTGTCCTTCGGCAAATCGTCGGTGACTTCGACTTCCAACTCTACTTCTTCATCTCCCGTTCGTACAAACCCAGACATTGTTCTTGGCCCTGTGTTCCAATAGTCTTGATTTCACAAGGCTTTGATTTCTGTTCCCTCCATCTATGGTTTGTTTGCTCGCTCGACGAGATCCCAGCGCCGCCAGCCGCTGGGAGGGGTGATTCTGTTCTGACGGACCTCTCTGTGACGATCGCGCACGTGTCTGTCACAGGGGGTATGTATAGCGACGCCCAAAGTGCAAACGCGGTAGGTAGGTAGGTACCTGCCAACGGGGAGATCAAGCAACCGGCAGAGTATGTGAGCAGAGTCGCCAATAGCTATGTCTAAATAACGTCTCCGCAACACTGATTTCAACGATCGCATCGACCGATGAGACGTGCGATATGGTCGCCGGAACAGCCAAGTGACCCACACGAAGTGACCCACACGAAGTGTTCTGCGCAACGCTCAGGCGTTTACTCAGCAATCTGTCCACGTGGGATGTGAGCTATTTCTCCGATCTGTGAGGCAAGATACCCCAAACACGGCGCCCTTACTGTACCCTGCCTGACCTTGTGAGGAGAGTGTATGTGAGACACGTTCCAGACCTGATTCAAAGACACACTCGTATGGTTTAGGTGGGTTCTATATCTGCGGAGAACAATTAAGCTGAGAGTGTTACGTATTACGCAGAACAAAATAACTACCGAGGCGTGCGTGTGTGTACGTGGCGAAAATCATCTGCAAACGTGCTGTCATATGCACCGAAATGGCGACCAGTGTGATAAGACGGGCAGTCGCAACGGAGAGAACGTTCTCCCGTTCCGAGATACGTACCAAAAACAAATAGAACAGGTGGGGGAAGGGGGCGGGATGAGTGAGATGAGCTATGAATGTGAAATAAGCTTGTGGCGCTTAGCTGTGGCGCAACGCTTTTCTGTGTGAATTCAATATCTGTGCGAGGTAGATGGGGAGGAAAGCGGGGAGGGGGGGGGAGTGTGAGGCGGAGACTACCCGTCGCACAGGATGTGGAAGAAAGTAAGAGAGAACGTATTGAACAAAGTTGCTTCACATCCGACGAAGCAGGAACACCCGACCAACCAACCCATCCAACCACCATCACCACACAACAACAACAAATTAACGATAAATAAAACACATCCGTGTATTAGGTAGGCTTGAACGACATACGAGAAGGGCTTCCTTCCTTATTTCGACTGGTCGCCCAACAAGGGAGCGTTCAACGAGCCCTTCGCGAAGCACGAGTAGTACACAATGACACCGACCAACACCGTCGCCACGGCACCCACCAGGATGAAGACAATCGACACGGCAGGCTTGTTGTCAAAGAAGTCATCGGAGCCAGAGCTGGAGTCAGTGGAGGCGGTCGACACCGTCGACTTCACCGCACGACCGTACACACGAGTGACACCCGACACGCTCACGTCGTCACCCGCGTAGTATTGATCATCCGCTTGCACGGACACGTCTTGCTTCTCCTGCACCGCGCGCTTCTTCAAGTTGCCTTGCTTCTGGTTCACGGCTGGGGTCTCGACGGCAGCGAAATCATCATCGAAACCAGTGTTGGCCACACAGGCTTCCTGCTCGACAATGCTGACGGTCTTGGAGCGAGACGGGCAGCCAGCTTCGTTGAAGGTTTCAATCAACGGGTAGTTGAACAAGAACGAGTACGTCACGTCGGCAGAGGCTTGTTCCGAGAAGCAGACGCCGTTCAAGAACGACGTGAATCCCGCCAATTCAGAGTCCAAACAAGCGTTGGACTTCTGGTTGTAGGACAAGTGGGTGGAGTACACCGCGTCGGAGGAAGTCTCCGGCAGAGGCAAGTTCGAAGGGTTGACGTTGGTGTTGGCCGCGCAGGTCAATTGCGTCGATTGCTTGACACCGACGCTGGTGGTGTACTCGGGGTTGCAGCCCAAGAACAACTTGATGTAGGTAGGGTTCAAGGTACAGGCCTGGTCCTCGTACGACGCGATGGTCGCGAAGGTGTTGTCACCGCTGCAGACGTACATCTGCGAGCCGACGACATTGTAAGGCTCCTCGGTCGAGTACGTCAACATGCACTTGTTGGTGGGCGTGCCGGACACGACGTTGGCCGTACCCGTGCAGCCCTCCTGGCTGTACACGGTGTACGTCATCCAGCCGCTGGCAGTGGTAGGGGCAGCGGTAGGCGCAGCGGAAGGCTGCACGGTGGGGGCCGCCACCGGTTGGTTGGTGGGCGAGCCAGGCGTCACGGTAGGAGCCGCCGTAGGGGCGTTGGGGGTGTCACCAAGCGCCAAGAAGGTGGCCTGGAACTTGGTGAAGTCCAATGAACCGATACCCGAGACAGGGTCCCAGCCAGTGGTGGCATAGAAACCCTGCGAGCAGCAGACGGCATCGGAGTGGCCCGCCACGCAGTTGTTCTCACCAACCACGATATCGTTCAGAATGATATCGTTCTGGTACTGGTAGATGCTGGGGTTGATCCAGCCCAAGTTTGACTTACCCGCCGTGATACGCGCGGAGTTGACCAAGGCGACCATACCCGCCACGACAGGCGACGAGGCAGACGTACCATAGACACTGGTCAAGTTACCCGCAGCCATGACCGCATACGAGGCAGCCAAGGCGGACACGTCAGGGTAACCACGACCATTGGCGTTGTAGCCAGGGGCAGGGGCCACGTTGGTGCCCTTCACCTGGTTGAAGTAGTTCGTCACCTGGGTCTGCTGCCACGAGGGAGTGCCGTACATATCGGAGAATCCACCGCCCGTGGTGATCACTCCGCCAGCATCCGAAGTACACGCGACTTCGCTGGTACCATCCTCAGGACCGAACGTACCACCGACGGCGGTGACGTACGGAGAAGACGCAGGGAACGATGGGCGGTAGCCACAGACGAGAGGGTGGTCTCTGGCCAAGAAAGAAGCCACACCGTCGTCACCAGACGAGGCCACCAAGGTCACACCCATGATACCAAGCTTCATCGCTTCGGTATCGAAGGTCTGGAAGTACGAAGGCGGTTGGCCCTCTCCGCCACCGTACGAAATGCTGATCACCTTCGGGGGATCCGCCATCTCGGCCACCGACTTGGCGAAACCAAGAATCCAGTCCTCGTCGTAGTAGTAAGTCATGGGCACGTTCTGGGCCACGGCCATCATGTACTGAACATCCAAGTTCGCTTCCAAACAGTTGTTACCACCGTCAGCAACGCAAGCGTTGTTGAACACGTGGCCTCCGATGTCGACAGCAACAGCCTCTTGGGGCAGGTTGAAACGGGTCTACAGGAACGAGCAAACGGAAGCAAACGAAAAGGCGTCAGTCAGTGGCAAAAACAACATCGGGAAAGACAATGCGAACGTACCTGAAACGCCGACAGATCCGTTGGGGAGTAGCTCTGGTTCAACGACTCGTACACCGCCTGAGTAGTGGCCGGGTTGCCAGTGTTGCTGGTGATCTTGTAGTAGCTGTTCAACAAGGCAGGAGTGACCATGCCAGGGATGGTATCCGACCCTTGGATCTCGACCTTGCTGCGCTTCTGCGCCAACTTGTTCTCACGGTCTCTCTTCGCAGCGGTGATGCTCTGAGTGACGACAGGCACCGCATCAGGGAGATCAATCACATTAAACACATGCTGCACGTGGGCAGGCAACGCTTGGGGAAGGAAAGCCTCCTCGGCACGAAGGATCTTGCGAGTAGGCTTGTTGGACTGCTGAAACTCGTAGAATTGGGCCTGGAACACCTCCTCCCACACCTTCACAGGAGCCTCGAAGGTGACGTACTCACCATTGGCAGTCTCAGAGACAACCGTAGCACCACGCTTCTCGAAGAACTTCTTCACGAAAGAGGTGGAAGCAGGGTTCGCCGTGAACTTGGTCATTTGTTCCTTGGTCCAGTGCTTGCCGTAGTTGGCAGACTTGGGGTCAGAGACATCGTACAAGATCTTCTCCAACTTCTCAACGTTGCGTTGCTTGACAGCAACCACAACCTTGTGGGTATCCTCCGCATTTGCACGGAACTTCTTGCTCAAATCAGGGCGATGGGAGAAGTTCACCTTGCCAAGCTTGGTCATCTTCTTTCCCTTGACAATGGCAGTCTTCGCATCCGCCTTGTTGCCGATGCCATGACTAGCAGTGATAACGTCTTGCATCGAAGAAAATTGATGCTTGGCAATCTGCATGTTCAACAATTCCTCGCCTCTCGCTTGGAGTTGCTCCGCAGACAAAGTTTCTTGCTGAGCAGCAAGAGCCGCTGGCAGCAACGAAGCTAACATCAAAAAGGACTTCATTTTTTATTTTCTATTCCCCGATAATTTGTGTAAAAATTTTAGCGAGTCAAAGGCAATCTTTATGTGCAAGGTCCACAAAGATATGTGAACTTGCAAGTCGTCGAAGATGGATACGCCCAACGACCAGCGGTGGGATAGCCCACAGCGCAGCACCGCGGCGACACAGCAGCGGTGAAAAGGACACTGCACCACACACGGACACATGGGGGGCGAGGTGGACGCTATCAGAGAGGCCTTCTGACAGATTTCACAGCAGCGGAGGACGGAGGATGTGTCGGTCACGCTGGGCTATGCTACTCACGATGACGACGACGATCGCCAAGTGTTCCAACGTGTTGGTCGCTGTCGCTGCCGGCGGTCTCCCATATCGTTTGTTCTCGAAGTTTCGGTACTAAAGGATGCAGATGTCTCCTAGAATTGATTGAGGATACGTGTGAACTTGACGTACCTTTCTTGGTGTCACTCGAATCGGGAACGGCAGCAATAACCGCAAGTGTGGATTATCCCCAAGTCTGTCGCACAACCAAACAACCAAACGAAAGTTTGGTGTTCCCAAGGAAAACATCGATTCAAACATCCTTGAATGAAGTCGGCACTTCTTGTTTGTTCACTTTTAATTGTCCTCCTTGCCATAACTCTCGCGTCCTCCCTCGGATCAGGATCTCACCATCACCAAGACGACAAGAAGATGAGTGAAACCAACGAAGATCGTATCGTCAGCCTTTCCAAAACTGCAGAATCATCAGATGAAACAGTAGCCGCTCTTCCACATCCAGACGATGTGCGTAAACAAGATGCCAGTACAGACGGCGCAACGCATAAGTTGGAGCTCGGGTCTTCTGTGTCGATGGACCATTTGGGCCCAATCATCGTCAACACCGACGGAACAACGCGCCGAATCGCCAACTGGAACGAAATGACCGAATCGGAGCAGGCGAATGCCATCAGGCTCATCAGTGCCAGAAACAAGAGGCGCATCGCCGATCTTTTGAAGCAGCGAGAGGAGGAAGAGCAGGAAGAGCAAGAACAAGCTGAAAACGACTCCAAGTAGAACCGCAACAACGACCACCCAACACCAGAGATACCATTGTCCTGGTCATTTGTATTTTGTGTAACTTTACAAGCGTTCGTTTGTCTTAAGTATTGGACGTTACGAGTGGACCGTTGCGATGTCTTCTAGGCTTTGATCTCCCTATCCATACCACTGGCAGTATAAAACGGAAAACCTCGCTCGATAATAGATTTGAGTGGTCTCTAACCCTTTACACTCTCAAACACCACTGTCTCTGGTCGTTCTCCTGAGGAGAAAGATGTTGACTAATACTCTGTGGCATTGTGCATTGTCACATGTACAGTTATTGTCTACAATCTACAATCTACAGTCTACCGTCTAAAATGCGTCAAACAGCTCTGTCTAGACCCCTGTCTTGCGTCTTATATTGTCTTCCACAATCAATGGGTTGTGGCTCAGCGCTATGCGACGCTGCGCGTGATGAATCGTTTCTTCTTCGTCTGTTGACCAGGCATCGAAAACATACCGACGACGTTGGCGGTTTGGTTGAACTTCCACGTCTCCACAGATTTAGAGAACAGCGACGCACCTTGGAACATAAAAGCCATTGTGGTGGCACTGCTTACGTTCCAACGATCCAGCGGCTGGTTAAACCGCGCGGCAAACTCAAACATGGCGCTCATATCGTTCACATGGGAGACATCCCAGTGATGAAGCGGCTGATTAAACGCTTGCGCCCCACGAAACATGCGACTGGTATTGTCCACATTGCCAACGTTCCATCGGTTGAGTGGTTGGTTGAAGGTGATGGTTAATTCGAACATGCTCTTCATACAGCGGACACCACCAACGTCCCAGCGGTCGAGAGGCTGATTGAATGCTTCCGCTCCTTGGAACATGGCTTCCATCGTATACACGTGGCCTACATCCCAACTCTCCACGGGTTGATTGAAGGCTTTTGCATCGAGAAACATGGCAGCCATGTTGGTGCACCGCGATACTTGCCACGACGACAGAGGACGGTTAAAAGCGGTCGCTCCCGCGAACATACTTTCCATCCACGTCACCTGACGAACATCCCAATGACTAATGTCGTCATTGAACCTGCGCAATGACTCGAACAGATAATTCATATTGGTCACTGCGTGGACATCCCACAGGTCAATGGCACCGAATCGGATCTGCCCCTGCGAACGATTTCGACACCACAGCTGCACGGCAGCATGAATATTCTCATTGGATATCGCTTCGCATGCAAACTGCTTTATCATTTCGCGAATACCATACGGTAGAACCGTTGTGTCTCCGCATAGTCTCGCCACTTGGCGGAACAAACACAGATCGATCAACTCGAAGACGGTGAAGTGTTGCCGCTCGGAACCATGTGTTGTCAGTGAACTCATGGTGACTATCCGGGGTCCTTTGGGCTTATTCTAATGTGAATAACGGTTCAACGGTCGTCAATACGGGCAATCGAATGGCCCGAATCAATCTCGGTTTCGCTGCAACGGATCTGGCGGAACCGAACGGAACTCTACCGTCTCCCGAGGGACGAAGCGACAGACCGGATTTCCGTCGTTTCTGCGTCCGTTCTCCGCCTAAACTGAAGGAAAAATGGACGGAGTTTTGTCCGCAGGTCCGCGAGAGACAGACGAAACGCCAGAGACGAGATGTCGACGTGTCCAATGACCATTCTTACATCAGTTCTTACATCAGTTCTTACATCAGTTTTACATCCGTTTTACATCACACTATAGTACAGTACTGAACAGTGCCCTACGGTCCAGCGGGACAGACAATCTCCTCCCTGCCCAAAAACCACCACCACCTTAGGGCGCGTAGTTGGTCGCGAGGCGATGGTGTACCGTGTTCGCGACGCCGACGCCGTCGTTGTCGCCAAAGTCATCGCGATTGTTGTCGCTACCGCTGCCACTGTCACCGCTACTGTTGCTGGTAGTGCTCGGTGGTCGCGACCGCATCGGCCGCGCCGCGGTAGCAAAGGCCCGCCACGCCTCAGTGGAATGGTCTTCCTGCGTCGGTGGTGGCTCTGCCCCTGATTCTGCAGACAAGTGTTCTCACCCAGCCCAGGTCTACAGTGTCAACGCCGTGCGCATCGCAGCCATCATCGCGTCCGACCACGCACTCCCGGCCACATCGATATCTTTCGGGAAGGCGTTGTACGTGTCATCTATCCATTGACGAAACACACCGGGGAGGCGATGGCCCATGCGCCAGGCGAAGTCGAAGTCGATCACCTTGACACGCACCTCGCCGCGCTCTACGCGGTAGAACAGGTTGCTCAAACGCATATCGAGATGACACACGCCCGCCTCGGCCATCAACGACACCACGCGACACACTTCGTCCCAGAACGCGGACCGATACTCTGATGGCACAGACACCGTCGAGGTCTGCGACAAGGTACACGTGTCGAGGTAGGTTACTCCCGCGATCTGCCAACTACCCTCCAGGCGTGGATACACGACGATGGGGTACCCCGGAGGTAACGCACCGACAGCCGAAGCGTCGGGCGCGGCACTCGCTGCAGCTCGTTGCTTTCGGGGGCTACTGGATGTCGTCGTCCGCTTGTCACTCACCTCGCACGGTTCCCACCCCGACAGCAACTCGACTCGCCGGAGCAGTTGTTCTCCGATCACAGTGTCCAGTGTTCGGCGAAAGCGCGTTCCCAGAAACGCGGTGGCATCGGAATCGCCTGCTGCCGGATAGCCGATGACACCGACCGGAAAGACTACCACATGGCGGAGTGCTTCACACGCGTGCAGTGCGTCAAACCAGCTAAACAGTAGACGTAACTGATGGCCGGCATGGCTCGGATGCTGACCAAACAGTTGCAAGGGTTTGAAGAAGTACCCCTCCGTCTGCAACCGCAAAAGGTGACGCGGGGGGAGGCGTACGCCTCGATTTTGAGGTCGCCAGAGCATCATGTGCGTGCGCACGTACTGCACGAGGCCCTCCAGCATCACATACAATGCGGCCGAGGGGTACAACGGCAGTGGGTCGGCGAGCAGGATCGGGACCGGATAGAACTCCTGGGCCAGTGAATACACTGCACCGAACTGTACCAGACCCCCGCAGAGGACCACAAAGGGGATCGCAGTTTGGTTGACGGCAACGCCCAATACATGGACCGCGTGAAAGAGAAAGTCGCACGACACTTGAATCGCCTGTGCCATCGCGGTGCAAGGAGCATCTGCCTCTCCCTTGGCGTCTCCTCCAATCAACCCGACAAACGAGCCATCCTCCCGTGTCATGTACAGGCAACAATCGGAGAAAGAGCGTTGCGATGCGAACCGCATGGCGAAGGCCGACGGGGTACGAGTCTCTGCAGAGGGGCTCTCCATGCGAGGGCAGTCGCAGCGCCCCCGAAGATACAGCATCAGGTCACTTAGGACATGTGTACCTGTGTCAAACTCCGACGTACTGGGCAAGCGCATGCCACATTGCGCAGCCATCCGCAGCGATTGAAAACCGGCGTTGTTCTTCATCGCGTCGAGGTCAGGTGTCGATTGCAGGAAGCGTAGAAGGACCGCCAAACCTTCGTTCTCCATGAAATGGTACGTGGCCACCACCGGACGACACATCCACGAGTATACATCGGACTGGGACAAGGAGGAAGCCGCCACATGGATCTGTGCAGCGCTTTGTAAAACCGCTGGTAACGCAAAACAGATGCAGGAAATGTGGTATGGTTAATTCTCACCGACAAGCTGGAAAGAGAAGCATGCCTAGCGGTAAGTATGGTACCTAAATCGTCGATGCGGGCCTGCGACGCATCTGACGCTGCAATGGTCGGTGCTCCCACTAAATGAACAAAGCGACAGGAACAGAGCACCGACAACAACAGGCGTTGACCACTTTTAGATCAATCAATCACGACTGTCGATCAATTCTGCGCAATCCCTTACCGCCAAAGACCGCGGAAAGTCGATGAAAACCAACAGCTACATGGACTCCGCATCTCAAACAAAGAGGACAGTCGTCCAACACATGCAGTCGGTTGTCTTGCGTCAACGCTTCCTGTGTGGTATTGCAACGTTGATGAGGAGGCTGTAGGTCTCCTGTGTTGGGTTCCGACATAGTGAGTGAAGATTGTGATTGGGACTTGGGATTCGGTTGTGTCTCTGAGCCGACAAGCCGTGAAGACGATGAGGGCCACGAGACTTCACTTCGAGGGCCTGAAAATTCCTTTTCCTTGTCTTTCCTTGTTTTTCCTTGTTTTTCCTTGTTTTTCCTTGAAAACGATCGTGTTTCCGACGGACTCTATACGTTCTCAGGCGACAACAAGTACGAACATAGCTCGTACTGCTCAGTATGAAAATACACATATTAGCTTCCTTTTGTACGACTCTGTCTTCGTTGGTACTAAATACGACATAGGAAACATTTTCATCTTTCCGCTACATATTGCAAGTATGAAATCATAAAATCTCGTCCTTCTCCAACACCGAGGGCGACAAGGTGTCACGACCAGGCGTCGTAGACCAGTAGAAGGTCATACAGAGCCTACGTCCCACGGTGGCACACCGTCTCTGGTGTTGAACAGACGCACCGCACCGCACCGCACCGCCTCTGGTAGCGTCTCGTTTTCGAACAACACTCAGACATAGTCGTGGATCGCGTTTTCACCGGTCCAATTCGCCGCGGGACGGATTTTCGGTTATGTCTTGATGTAAATTCCACGAAACACCACATCAACAACCGCTCCTCAGCACCCAAATGTCCACCCTCAGAACGTGTCCAACGTCAATTTTGTTGATACATTATTACATCAATTGTTACATCAGCTTTACATCACACTATAGTACAGTACTGAACAATGCCCTACGGTCCAGCGGGACAGACAATCTCCTCCCTCCCCCACCACTGGGTACCTTAGGGCGCGTAGTTGGTCGCGAGGCGATGGGGCACCGTGTTCGCGACGCGACCGACGCCGTCGTTGTCGTCGTCACCGTCGCCAAAGTCGTCGCGGTCGTTGTCGCTACCGCTGCCACTGCTGCTGCTGCTGGCGCTCTGCGGTCGCGACCGCATCGGCCCCGCCGCAGTCGCTGCGGTCGTACCCGACAGACGCTTTGCCACGTGCGGCACCGCCACCGACGACGCTCGACTGCGGCCGCCATAGCCACTGCTGTGTCCACCGCCCGAGCTGCGCCGACGACGCCGGCGACCCGCGCTGCTGCCGCGACTCATCTGCGACGCCCGTCGCTGCGCCTGTCGCAGTCGTTCGTCGTGCAGTCGCTTCTGCGCGTACCGCGCGTCGGCCGTCTGCCAAATGCCGACGACTTCGCGCGGCAGCAGCACCTGCAGCGACAGCAGCGACGCCGTCGGCACAAAGCGCAGCGCCAAGAGCGACACGAGCACTTTGCCGAGCGCCGTGCGTCGGTACTTCGTCGACAAATCGGCGAAGTCGAAGACGGCGCGCGACAAATAATGGCGCCGCAGCAGCCACCCGGGCACGCGGACTTCAAAGACACGCTGCTCGGTCAGCAGCCGCAGCCGTTGCGCCGGTGTCAACGACGACGACGCCGTCAGCGACGCGGGATTGACGCGGCAGTGGTAGACGACGGTGAGGTCGTCGAGGGCGAAGAGGTCGCTCGACCACCGCGACGCGTCGTCCACCGCCGCTGCCGATGCGGCTGCCGCGGTGGCGCCGTTGGCGTCTCCTCCGTCGCCTTCGCCGTCGCCTTCGCCTTCGCCGTCGCCGGTGGCGGGAGGCGGCGGCGTTGTCGCTGCGGCGGGGTGGCGGTGGCGGTGCACGTCGCGGTGGTAGCGCGAGAGCAAATAGAAGAAACCGTCGGCGTTGTCGACGAGGCTCGTCCAGCGCAGCGTCGCCTCGTCGTATTTCGTCGCGAGGTCGACGTCGGCGTCTTCGAAGAGCGCCGCCCAGTCGACGAGCGCCGGGTCGCTGTCTTCGATGGCCACCGCGGCGGAACCGACGCCGCTGCTGCCGCTGAGCGGCGCGGCGCTGTCGCTGGCGGCGGCGGCGGCGGGTGTCGCTCGACTCGCGGCGCTGCCGTTGCTGTTGACGGCGGCGGTGTGGGCGGTGAGCGCGGAGAGGTTCGTGTTCGCACGCGGCCGGTTGCCACCGCCGCCGTCCGCGTCGCCGTCGTCGTCGTCGTAGAGCAGCGGCTCGTCACCGTCGCCGGTCGCGGCGCTGACGCTGGTCGCCGGCGCAACAGACGCCGCCGATGCGGCCGCTTTCGCAGCGACAGCGGCAGCCACAGCGGCGGCGTTGGCGGTGGCGTTGGCGGGTGTCGCGGCGGTGTCGTAGCGCGGCGGCGGTGTGTCGGTGACGCCGCGTGGCGCGAGGAAAACGAGCGTCCGAAAGGAGAGGCCCGTGATGCGCACGTTCGCCGAGAAGATCCGCAGCATCAGCGACACGTGCGACTGCCGCACGTGGAACCGCGACACTGTGTCGCGCGACACGACGCCCGTGTGCAGGCGGCTGTACCGGCCGCGGCTGTACTGCGACGCCTGTGCACCGGACTCGCGACGCGGTTTGTACTCTGTACCGGGGCTGCGTACACTTTCGGGCGCGGACGATATGGTCACCTGCGATTTGCGTCGCGAGGAATGTACGTCGCCCGGGGCGGGCAGCGGCGGCGGCGCGTGTCGCGACACCGTCGCCGTCGGCGCCGCGGCGCGCGCCACGTCGCCGCGTTCGTCGCCGCCGTGTTCCTCGTCGTCGTCGTCCTCGTCGCTACCGTCGCCGTCGCCGTCGCCGTCGTCGAAGGTGAAATCGCCGGCGAACGCCGCCAGCGTCACCACCTGCGCGCCGCGCTGCGCCGCCCGCCGCGCGTCCTCGCCGCCGCTGCCGCTCACCGTCCGCTGCTGCTGCTGCAGGTTGCGCGCGGCCAGCGCCTTGCCCACGACCTGCGTGCGCTCCCAGAGGCGCAGGTCAATGCGCAGGCGGCGCGCCACGAGGTGGTGCAGCACCGCCGGCCAGTGCCAGCGCAGCACCGCCGGCCGCGGCACCACCGCCACCGCCGCCGTCGCTGGCAGCCGCTGCAGCAGCCGCTGCGCGCGCTGCGTCGCGTCGCCGGCGGCCGTCAGCAGCGTCGTGAACCGTTTCACGAACGGCGCCAACGTCTCCGGCAGCAGCCCGCCGCCGCTGAACGCCGCGTCGGCCGGCACGTGGCACAGAAACGGCGCCAGCAGCCGCCAGCGATGCTCCTCGACGGCCGCCCGCCGCACGCGACGCGACGCCGCGGCGCTGTCGCCGTCGTCGTCGCCGTCGCTGTCGTCGTCGCTGTCGTCGTCGTCGCTGGACGCGTCGCTGTCGCTGGACCCGTCGCCATCGCCACCGTCGCCGTCACCGTCGCTGTCACCGTCGCCGTCGGCGTCGCGTGTCGCGAGGCGTCGCAGGAGGCGACGTGCGTAGCGGCGGGCGTCGCGCGTGTCGCGCTGTGTCGCGCGAATGGCGCGGACGAGGCCCCGCGGCGGCGGCAGTCGCAGCAGCCGCAGCACGACGAGGTCGCCCGCGTCGCAGCCGAACGGCCGCCACTCGCTGCCACCGCCGCTGCCACCGCCGCCGCCGGTGTCGCCGTGTGTCGCGAAGGTGTCGCGGTGCAGCTGCAGCGTGTCGCGGCGGTGCTCCGCCTCGGCGAGGGCCAGCGCGACGTGCGTGTGGAACGACGTGTGTCGGTGCGTGCGCACGTGCGCGTGCCACTCGGCGGCCGTCAGCGTCGTCGTCGGTGTCGCGCCGCGTGTCGCCGACGCCGCCGTTGCCGTCGCTTTGAAGAATTTGTCGAGAAACGGCCGCAGCGCGAGCCACGGCTCGGCGCCGAGGCGTTCGCCGGGGACGCTGCAGGTGCCGAGCGGTGCGCCGGTGCGCGAGAGCACCGCGACGGTGAAGCGCCGCGCGAACGACACGGCGCCCAGCGCCACCGTCGCCTCGTCGCCGTCGGTGGCGGTGGCGGCGGCGGCGGTGTCGTCGCCGGTGGCGCGGCGGTAGAGCGCGAAGGGGTCGGGCACGCGCAGCGGCGTGACGCCCGTGTGCGTCACGAGCTCCGCCACGGTCACCGGCAGCCGCAGCGCCGCGTCGTCGGCGTCGTCGTCGTCTGCGGCACCGGTGGCGCCACCGGCGGCGCCGCGCAACTGCCGCGCACCCGCCGCGGCGTCGGCTGCGACCGCAGCGTCGTCCGTTTCCAACGCCGCCGCCGCCGCCGCCGCCGCCGCGTCACCGGCGGCCGCCGACCGTTTCACGTCGCCGCCGCCGCCGCCGTTCGCGTCGTCGTCGTCGCCGTTCGCGTCTTCGTCGGCGAGGAACACGACGTCCGAGTTCACCGTCAGCGCGTGCAGCGAATGCGCGCGCACGAGCTGCGACGCCCGCGACGCGAAGAGCAACTGCCGCCGCCGCAGCCGCCGCAGCCGTTTCAACTTTTGGCGCTGCTGGCGCCGCAGAGTCTGGGTCTGTCTGGACATCTGGGACGCCGCGCCACCGACGGACGCGAAGAACGCGCCGAAGCCGCCGCCGGCGCCGCCGCCGCCGCCGGTGGCAGCGTCGACATCGTCGCCGTCGTCGTCCTCGTCGGAGGACGAGTCGAGCATGGGGCACGACCGTGTCGCGCAGCGCCGTGCGCGAGTCGACGAACGCGTCGGCCACCGCCGCGGCGCTCGCCCGTCGCCGCCGCCGCCGCCCGGCCGCCGCGCCGTCGTCGTCGTGTACGCGACGGCGGCCGCGTCGACGCGACACGCGGCGGGCCGTGTCGCCGTCGATGAAGCGAATCGCCGTCGTCCGCCGGTGTCGCGTGTGTCGCGCCGGTGTCGCCGTCCGCGTCGGTGGCGGTGGCGGCGGCGTGGAGTGTCGCGTGGCTCGCACGCTGCGCAGCGTCAGCGCCGACGCGGCGGTGCCTGGCGACTCAACCGCGCGACGCCGCCGCCGACGCCGACGTCGGTCGCCCTGCGACGCTGCGCCGCGCTGCAGCAGCGGCGCCAGGGCCACGACGCGACACGTCGCCGTCGCCGTCGGAGGCGTCGTCGTCGCGTCGCTGACGTGTCGCAGCGTGTCGCCATCACCGTCGCGGTCGCGATCGTCGGCGGCGGCGTCGTCGGTGTCGCGCAGCAGCGTCGAGACACGCGACAGCAGCGGCGCCAGCTGCAGCGGCGCCACCGACGCGCGACGCGTCGCCACCGCCGCGCTGCCGCGACGCCGCCGTTTCCCGCCGCCGCCGCGCCGCCGCCGCGCCGCCGGTGCCGCTGCTGCTGCTGGCGCGTGTCGCGCGCGTATCGCAGCAGCCGCGGCCAGCGGCGGAAGAGCAGCTGCGGACGAAGAGCGCCGCGACGCTGAACACGTCGAACCGGCCGCGCAGCCGCCGCTGCAGCTCCGACGTCGTCAGCGCCAGCGGCCACGACGACTCCGCAGCGCCGCCGCCGCCGCCGTATGTCGCAGCGGTGTCGCCGTGTGTCGTGGCGGCGGCGGCAGCAGCGGCGCTGTGGTACGCGACGTGTCGCAGCGCCGTGTCGCGGTCGGCGGTGTACCACGCGGCGACCAGCGCCTCGTAGGCGGCCCACGCGGCGGCGGGGTCGTCGCTGTCGAGGCCCGCCGCGTGCGCCACCGACGCCGCGGCCTGTGTCGCGGCCTGTGTCGCGCTCTTGAACAGCGACCCCAGAAAACCCAGACCGCCGCTGGGGGTCTGGGTAGTGCGTGTCGCGTGTGTCGCGCCGCCGCCGTCGCCGCCGTCGACGTCGGCGAAGAGGTCGCCGGTGTCGCGAGTGTCGCGGCCGCCGCCGTCTTCGTCGTCGTCGGTGTTGTCGTCGTTGGCGGCGGCGGTGGCGGCGGCGGCGGTGGCGGGGGGCAGCGGGTAGCGCGGCCAGTGGCGCGGCCGCGGCGGCGGCAGCCGGTACCACGAGCCGCCGCACTGCAGCGTCTGCGGCCGTGCGCCGCGTGTGTCGCGTCCCGCCGTCGCGGGTGTTGTCGCGGGTGGCGGGCGGCGGCAGCGACGGAGCCTGACGCAGCTGCGTCCACGCGGCCGCGCCGCCCGCCGCCGTCGCCTCTGGCGGCCCCTGCGGCGACACAGACGACGACGACGGCGCCGCTGTGGCGACGGCGGTGCGCCACTGTGTCGCGACGTGCGCGGTGCACCGGCGCGAGAAGAGCCGCTGCAGCCGCCGCCGCGTCAGATGCGCCTCGCCGAGCACGAGGCGCCGCCGGCGGGCGACACGCCGCGCTCCGTCGCCGTGACACACGCCGCTCGAAGCGCCGCCGCCACCGACCCGGCAGCCAGTGCGCGTTCCACCCCGCCGGTGTCGCTCGCTGTGGCGACGTGTGTCGTCGGTGGCGCGGCGGTGCGCGGCGGCGGCCGCGTCAGCGTCCGCGTAGTACGCCGCGTACCCCGCGCCGCCTCCGCCGCCGCCGCGCCCTCGGCACCGTCGCCGTCAGCGTCGCTACCGTCGCGTCAGCGGCGCGTCAGCGTCGTCCGTCGGGTGGCGCCGCAGAGAAACGAGTACGCTGCCGGTGCCAGCGCCGCAGCAGCGACGCCAACTGCCGCCCGCCTTCGCCCTCGGCGACGCTGTGTCGCGTGTGTCGCGGAGGGCGGCGGCGGCGGCGGGGCGGCAGCGGCGGCAAGTCGGAAGAGCGTCGCGTGGTCGACGTTGTCGTCGGCGACGAGCACCAGCGACAGCGACACGTGGTACGCGCGTAGTCCTCCGCCACTGTGTCGCCGCCTGTGTCGCCCTGGGCACCAACGGGACACAGGCGACGACACAGGCGACAACAGGCAGCGTGGGCGCAGCAGATGACGGGCGCCCCGAACACGCGAAAGTGAAACGCCGCGGCCGGTGACGTCGGGTCGCCGCCGGCGCCTAGCCGTGCGGTCGCGGCGCCACGTGACGCGCACGTGTCCCAGGTGCTGGCCCTGCGACGCGACACAGAGGCGCAGCACGAGCGTGTCGCCGTAGGCGGCGGGCGCAAACGGCAGCGCCCACCGCGGGGACGGCCCCGACGACCGACGCCGCCGCCGCCGCGCGCGGAGACCGGGCGACGCCGCGCGCCAAGACGACGCGCCGTGCGACATGCCACCGAACCGCCCGCGCCACCTGCACCGCGTTGTCGCGGTGTCGTCGTCCTCGTCGTCGTGGACGCGACCTCGTCGTGTGTCGCGGTGTGTCGCGGGCTGTGTCGCCGTCCCCGTCGCCGGTGTCGCCGCCGGTGTCGTGGCGGTGAGCTGCGCCACGAGGCGGTGGAAGGTCGCGAGCTGCGTTGAGAGGCGCTCGGCGTGTCGCTCGCGCAGCGCGACGAAGGTCGCGACACGCTCCGCGACACCGGCGACCAGCGTCCCCGCCGCCTGTGTCGCGGCCTGTGTCGCGGTCTGTGTCGCGCCGTGGTCGCCTGTGTCGTCGGCGGTCGGCGACGGCGGCGGCGGCGGCGGGGCGAAGAAGACGCGCGCGACGTGCGTCAGGAACCGCGCGACACGCACCCGCTGCGCCGCCTGTGTCGCGGCGGCCTGTGTCGCGGCGGCGGCCTGTGTCCCGCTCACTGGCGACGGTTCTTCGACGGCGACGGTGTCGTGGACCCGGCGACGCGGCGCCGCGTCGAACGCAACGACGGTCGCCGCCGCTGACGACGACGCTGCGACGGCCGCGGCGCCGTCGGTGTCGCGCGCGACGCGGTCGCTGCCCGTCGCGGTCGCGGTCGCCGTCGTCGGGGGCGGCGGGTCGCGGTCGCCGATCGTCCAACCGAAACCGCCGCCGTCGGCGTCGACGTCGCCGTCGGCGTCGGCGTCGTCGAGGGCGGCGCCCGGCGGCGGCGTCGTCGTCAGCGTCACCCGCACGACGCTCTCGAGCGCCCGCTGCGCCTGCGACGGTGGCGACTGCGACACCGCCGCGGCGCGCAGCTTCGCCGCGTGTGTCTCGGCCGCCGCCTGTGTCGCGGAGGTGTCGCCGTGTGTCGCGTGTGTCCCGGCGGTGGCGGTGTCGCCGTGTGTCGCGGGAGACGGCGGCGGGGGCGGCGGCATGGTCCAGCGCAGCGTCTGCGGCGTCTGGGTCACCGCGAGGACGAAGAGCGTTTCGCCGGCCACGACGAGGCGCGCGCGCTGCTGCGTCGCCGCGTAGCGCCGCTCCTCCGCCGCCGCGTCTGCGTCTGCTGTGTCGCCGTGTGTCTCGTGTGTGTCACCGGTGGCGCGGTGGGGGCGCGGCACCGCCGAGAGCACCAGCGTCGACGCGCGCAGCCGCCGCAGCGCCTCGTGTCGCTCCTCCGCGCCGCCGCCGGCTGTGTCGCCCCCGCCGCGATAGGGCAGCGGCTGTGTCGCGGAGGGTGTCTCGGCCCACGGCAGCGCCAGGCAACACGCAGTGCCGTCGCTGACGACGCCGCGCGCGCGCGCCACGCGGCGGTCGCTGGTGACCTCCCAAAAGCCCAGCGCCGTCGCGTTGAACGACGCGTCGACGTGCAGCACGACACCGGCCGGCAGCTGCGGCGAGAAGCCCTCCAGCGACAGACACACGTACCACCGCCGCGGCCGCCGTCTACGACCACTGAGACCGAGACCGAGACACTGTGTCGCGGTGTGTCGCGACACACCGGTGACTGTGTCGCGACACACCTCCGACGACGGTGTCGCCTGTGTCGCCACAGTCGCGGGCATCGTCAGCTGTGTCTCCGGGTGGCGGTGGTAGGCGAAGAGCTGGGCGCCGAGGCGGGTGGCCCGGCGGCGTTGCAAATGGCGACGGGCGAAGGCGAACGGGTCGTGGTGACACAGCTGCGCGAACCGCCGCGCCACCTGTGTCGCCGCCGTGTCGCAGCCACCGCTGGCGGTGGCGGTGCCGCCACCGGTGACGCCGCCGGTGACGCCGCCGGTGACACGGCGCTGTCGCTGGCGGCGGTGCCAGCGATGCCAGCGGCGGAGCGCGGCCTCTTCGCCGTCACCGCCGCCGCCGGTGTCGCGGCCGGTGCCCCCGTC
>SMOI01000338.1:0-34401 GCA_008000375.1 Poteriospumella lacustris
CGGTCACCACGCGATACAGACACAAGTCCAATACTACAGTGAGTGGACGGTGAGTTTCATCGGTTCGTGCTTCAAGGATCGTCACAGTGGACATGGGTTGTCTATGAGCCGATATAATTTGGGCAAATCACTCATGGGTATAATATGGTCAGGATAAAAATCAGCCATCTCGGATCTGCGAGTTGTGGTACATGGCGTTGTGGCATGAAATGCCACTGTGTTGTTCGTTTCCCCCCTCCATTTGTACTGCTTCACTCTTCAGGTTCTCGTTCCGAGAGGAGCACCAGAATCGACACTACTAATAATTATTAGGTAATTATTAAAGCCGGCATCTGATAGATGTTGTGAGAGGTTTCCAGGAAAGCATCGATTCACAGATAATCATACCCGCCATCATCATGACCACACATCAAGCACGGACCGATGAAGCCGGTCGTTCACACCGTCCGATCAAAATGGAAGTAGACTTGTGTCTGTATCGCGTAGTCAGCGAACGTTGTGGAGGCCGCATCTTGCCGTTTGGTGTGCGGCAGATGATCCAGGACTATGCCTTCGTGAGCTTTGATAATGAGACGCTACGAGAGGCGGTGCAGCTTTGGTGCGAACAAAGACCAATTGCGATACAAAAGTACGGAGATATCAACGATTGGGACGTGAGCCAGGTGACCGATATGACTACCCTCTTTCGAAACACCACGTTCAACGATCGCATCGACCGTTGGAACGTAAGGAACGTCACTTCAATGGATAGCATGTTTTTCACCGCAACCGAATTCAACCAGCCGCTAGACACGTGGGACGTGAGTCATGTCACTTCGATGACGTCCATGTTCTTTGGTGCGGTATCGTTTAACCAGTCGCTATCTGCGTGGGATGTGAGTCGTGTGACCAGTATGTATGGTCTGTTCTTTCGTTCTTTCGCGTTTAACCAGCCATTGGCTGCGTGGAATGTGAGTCAAGTCACGAGTATGGCCTACATGTTCTGTTCCGCCCTGTCGTTCAACCAGCCGTTGACCGCGTGGGACGTCAGTGGCGCAACAAACATAATGTGGATGTTCGATGGGGCGGAGTCATTCAACCAACCGCTGGACACGTGGGACGTGAGTCAGGTGACCAATATGAGTGGGGTGTTCAGTGGGGCAACATCATTTAACCAGCCGTTATCCACGTGGGATGTGAGCCAGATTACCAATATGACTAACTTATTTCACAAGGCTTCCTCGTTCAACCAACCGTTATCCACGTGGGATGTCGGACAGGTCACTGATATGGGGTTCATGTTTGGACAAGCGTTGTCGTTCAACCAGCCGTTGGATACATGGGATGTCAGGCAGGTGACTGATATGAGATTCATGTTCTTTGGTGCCTCGGCGTTTAATCAACCGCTAGCCTCGTGGGATGTGAGCCGCGTCTCCGACATGAGGTGCATGTTTAAAGGAGCCTCGTCGTTCAATCAACCATTGGACACATGGGATTTACTTCCGGCGCCACATAGGTTAGCTATGTTTGAGGAAGCGACGCTGTTTCAACCGTCGATGTCATTTGGCTGACAGTGTTTGTAGTGGTAGACTATCAAGTCTAACGGCGTTACATGTTCCATAGGGGAAATGTATAGTAACTACTTAAAAATGATCCAGCCTCCTGAGTCACGTCACCGTCTGTGTACTCTAGTACTACTTCAGTTATGGACCACTAGGTTGGCTGAATGAATAGCACAAGATAAGATTTGATCTCGGATCGATCTGCGACTTGAGCTGCATGGTACCGTACATGGTACATGGCTTTGTGGCATACAATGCTTTTGTGGTGTTCGTTTCCTCCTCCTTTTGTACCGAGGCTTCATGATCCGAGAGGAGGCAGAAGAACAAACCAGAATAATCGCTAATGAAAAAGGCCGGCATCTGACTGATAGATGTGAGAGTTTTCCAGGAAAGCATCGATTCACAGATAATCATACCCGCCATCATCATGACCACACATCAAGCACGAACCGATGAAGCCGGTCGTACTTCTTGCCGTCCGATCAAAATGGAATTGGACTTGTGTCTGTATCGCGTGGTGAGCAAGCAATGTGGAGGCCGTATCTTGCCGTTTGGCGTGCGACAGATGATCAAAGATTATGCCTTTGTGAAATTTGATAATGAGACGCTACGAGAGGCGGTGCAGCTGTGGTGCGAACAAAGACCAATCGCGAAACAACACTACGGAGATATCAACGATTGGGACGTGAGCCAGGTGACGGATATGACAACCCTCTTTCGAAACACCACGTTCAACGATCGCATCGACCGTTGGGACGTGCGAAACGTCACTTCAATGGACAGCATGTTTTTCAGTGCAGCGGCCTTCAACCAGCCGCTGGCCACGTGGGATGTGAGTCAAGTCACTTCGATGACGTCCATGTTCTTTGGTGCGGCATCGTTCAACCAGCCTTTATCTACGTGGGATGTGCGTCATGTCACCAATATGTATGGTCTGTTCTTTCGCGCCTCCGCGTTTAACCAGCCACTGGCCGCGTGGAATGTCAGGCAGGTCACGACGATGGCTTATATATATGTTCTCTGCTGCTTTGTCGTTCAACCAGCCCTTGAACACATGGAACGTCCGTGCGGTCACGAATATAGCATGGATGTTCGATAGGGCGGAGTCATTCAACCAACCCCTGGACACGTGGGACGTGAGACAGGTGACGATTATGGGTGGGGTGTTTTGCGGGGCAAAGTCCTTTAATCAGCCGTTAGCCACGTGGGATGTGAGACAAGTTACCAATATGACTCACTTGTTTAGTCAAGCGTCTGCGTTTAACCAGCCGTTATCGACCTGGGATGTCGGGCAGGTTACGGATATGGGGTTCATGTTCAATGGCGCATTGTCGTTCAATCAACCACTGGCCACGTGGGATGTGCGTCGCGTCTCCAATATGCGATGCATGTTCAATGGTGCCTCGGCGTTCAATCAACCATTGGACACGTGGGAGTTACTTCCGGCACCGCAAAGGTTGGGTATGTTTGAGGGAGCGACGTTGTTTCAACAGTCGATGTCATGATTGTCATAAGTGTGGTGGTACTAGGCAGGAGTAGGATTAGTAGTATTGGTAGTGGTGGTGAGGGATTCGTCTGTCCTGTCTGAGGGCTGCGTATATCTTCTCGTGAGGAAATCGAGTGTAATTGCGTCGAAGATCCGGCCTTCTGTCACATCCTTGTTGAAAGACTTGCTCGTCTATACACGGCTGTGTAGGCGAAATCCTCAAACGGCCCCACAGCTCGCAACCCACAACAACCATACGACCGCCGCATAACACAACAACGTCGGCTGCAATCGTCTGATCTGCCCCCCCCTCTTGTCTCAGACATGCGGCTTCAACTTCCTCGGCCGCTCTATGGACGAGTTCCGCGCATGCCTCGTCCGCATTGGGAACCAGACTCCGTGGCAACGGACCTTCCACCTGTATTGGTATTCCTGGAGTTGTGACCTCTGTCACATGGGTTTCAAGAGGCATCTACTATGGGTGCAATCGCGCCGCACAGTGGTGTTCATTCCTTCCTCCCATGGTAGAGCACGATCCACACCTATGCGGGAAGTGCAACTGGTTCTTGTGGTGCATTCTAACGATCCCATCTGTAGACTATCTCCAAAGCGGTGTAAGTGTAGCTCCTTCAACTTATAATAAACCACTTGTCTCAAACCAAAGGTATGGCATAGGGAGTGCTTGGATAAAGATTTCAACACTGCCGCTTTGTCGCCTGCTAGATGTACAGCAGCGTTTTTGAACGACGGCGGTGGCCTCTTTGTTGAGCGTTTGGCTTTTGCAAGCGCTGCATTTTTACCATGATGAAGAGAGAGAGTAGCAGGAACCGTATACATACACCCAACACCCGTGTATATCGCACAGGTCCTTCGACATTGAACGGCATCTGTTCTTCTATGCAGTTACACTCCATTGCCTCATGGAAGATGGGACATCCTAGTTCATATCCCCTACGACTGCAATCACCCACTGTCATCATACTTACGACAACGACATCGACTGTTGAAACAACGTCGCTCCTTCAAACATACCCAACCTATGCGGCGCCGGACTTATATCCCATGTGGCCAATGGTTGATTAAATGCTGAAGCCCCATACAACATGTACCGCATATTGGAGACGCGACTCACATCCCACGTGGCTAGGGGTTGATTGAACGACGAGGCCCCGTAAAACATATATCCCATATCGCTGACATTAGTCACTCCCCACGTGTCCAACGGCTGGTTGAACGAAACGGCCTGCCGAAACATGTAACTCATATGGGTAACCTGTCTCACATCCCACGAAGATAACGGCTGGTTAAAAGACGTAGCTCCATCAAACATACCCGCCATATTTGTTACTCGACTGATGTCCCATCTTGACAAGGACTGATTAGACCAGACGGTGCCCGCGAACATAAACCGCATATTGGTGACTCGACTGGTGTCCCACGTCGATAACGGCTGGTTGAATGCATTGGCACCGTGAAACATGTTTTTCGTCGTCGTCACCCGACGCACATCCCACGTGTCCAGCGGCTGGTTGAAGGCAGACGAACTTTCAAACATACCTTCCATCGATGTGACCTTCCCAACGTTCCAGTGGTCGATGCGATCGTTGAATGTGGTTGCGGAGGAAAAGAGGTACGTCATATCTGTCACCTGGCTCACGTCCCAGTCGTTGATATCACCGTATTGTTGAAATGTTAATGCCCTGTTGCGACACCACAGACGCACCGCCTGTCGTAGCGTTCTGTTATCGAACGACACCCAGGCATAGTCCTTGATCAGTTGTCGCACGCCAAACGGCAAGATGCGACCTCCACATTGCTCGCTCACCACACGATACAGACACAAGTCGAGTACCATGGTGAGTGGACGGTCAGTACGACCGACTTCGTTGTCGGTTCTGGCTTGAGTGGTCGCCATGATGGGCACGAGTGTTTGTGAATAGATGTTGCTTCATTGGTGGAAGTTGTTCTCAAGATCAGTGAGAGAGCACCCCTCTGCCGCTGGACAGATAGATGTATGGTGTACAGATGAAATCGATAGCAACCCATGCTATAGTTGCACTCTCTGCAGGAAGATTGTGCCGTACCATTGGACACCACTGTGGAGTGGTATTGCACCCATAACTGAGGTTGCCCTTGCAGTGCGAGTCTGCCCATGCGACACAGGTCAACGGTCTACGATAATGTATCAATACAAACGAGGCTTTCGTGCACACCCCCCGTGCACAGGTCTTTGGACATTAAACGACGTTTGTTCTTTTATGCAGTTACACTCCAATTCCGGACAGAAGATTCGAAGCCCTCAGACTTGACAGCCACATTTATACAACTACTATTACCCATTGCCATACTTACGACAAGGACATCGACTGTTGAAACAACGTCGTTGCCTCAAACATACCTGATCTATGCGGCGCCGGACTTATATCCCATGTGGTCAATGGTTGATTGAACGCGGAGGCTCTAAAAACCATGTACCGCATATTGGTGACACGACTCACATCCCACGCGGCTAGGGGTTGATTGAACGACGAAGCCGCATCAAACATGAACCCCATATCGCTGACTTTAGTTACCTCCCACGTGTCCAACGGCTGGTTGAACGACAAGGCCTGCCGAAACATGTAACTCATATCGGTAGCCTGCCTGACATCCCAGGTGGATAACGGCTGGTTAAACGAAGAAGCCTTGTGAAACAAGTAACTCATATTGGTGACCTGTTTGACATCCCAAGTAACTAACGGCTGATTAAAGGACATTGCCCCACAGAACACCGCACGCATATTCGTCACCCGACTCACGTCCCACATATCTAATGGCTGATTGAATGCCTCGGCTCCATCGAACAAACACGCTATATTCGCTACCCCACGGACGTCCCATGTGTTCAAGGGCTGGTTGAACGACACGGCAGAAGAGAACATGTAGGCCATAAATGTGACCTGACTCACATTCCACGCTGCCAGTGGCTGGTTAAACGCGGAGGCGCGAAAGAACATACAATGCATATTGGTGACATGACTCACATCCCACGTGGATATGGACTGGTTAAACGATACCGCACCGCAAAACATGGTCGCCATCGTAGTCACACGACTCACGTCCCACGTGTCCAGCGGCTGATTGAATTCTGCTGCACCGACAAACATGCTGTCCATCGAGGTGATGTTTCGTACGTCCCAACGGTCGATGCGATCATTGAACGTGGTATTGCGAAAGAGCCGAGACATGTCCGTCACCTGACTCACGTCCCAATCGTTGATATCCCCGTATTGTTGTTTCGCGAGCGTACGGTCACCACACCACAATTGTACCGCCTCTCGTAGCGTATCGTTGTCGAATGACACCCAGGCATAGTCCTTGATCAGTTGTCGCACACCAAACGGCAAGATGTGGCCTCCACATTGCTCGCTCACCACGCGATACAGACACAAGTCGAATACCACGGTAAGTGGACGGTGAGAACGACAGGTTTCATCGGTTCGTGCGGACACGGTCGTCATGGCAGTCATGATTGTCTGTGAATAGCTGGCTAGTTGCTTTTCGTTGGACGAATTTGTTTGTTCTTCGATGGATCCGACCGTTGACTGTGACGTGTGGACTCGAACAACAAGAAAGGTACAACGTTTGGGTACAATACCGCCTTACAGTGTTCTTCATTCCCTCCTCAGAGTGTACTGCACAATCCATATCTCGAGAGTGCACCTATCACATGCGGTTCTAACGATCCCATCTGTACATAGTAGGTCATCTGTCCCACCGGCAGAGCGGCACAGCGGCGGGAACTGATCACTAAGGGCCTACGTTCTCCACATCTATTCATAGACAATCATGACCACCATGGCGACCCCACAAGCACAAACCAATGATGCTGGACATGCTTACCGTCCGATCAAAATGGAATTGGATTTGTGTCTGTATCGTGTGGTGAGCGAGCAATGTGGAGGTCGCATCTTGCCGTTTGGCGTGCGACAACTGAGCATTTCAACATCATGGTAAAATCAACGACTGGGACGTGAGCCAGGTGACCGAAATGACTTACCTCTTCTCCTCCGCAACCACATTCAACGATCGCATCGACCACTGGAACGTTGGGAATGTCACATCAATGGAAAGTATGTTTGAAAGTTCGTCTGCCTTCAACCAGCCGCTGGACAGGTGGGATGTGCGTCGGGTCACGACGATGAAAAACATGTTTCACGGTGCCAATGCATTCAACCAGCCGTTATCGACGTGGGACGTTAGTCGCGTCACCAATATGCAGTTTTTGTTCGCTGGCGCCTCCTCATTCAACCAGCCACTGGACACGTGGGATGTGAGCCAGGTGAAATATATCAATTGCTTATTCCTCCACGCCTTGTCGTTCAATCAGTCCTTGTCAAGGTGGTACATCGGTCGAATAACAAATATGGCGGGTATGTTTGATGGAGCTACGTCATTTAACCAGCCGCTATCCACGTGGGATGTGAGACAGGTCACTAATTTGTCTGGGACGTTTCGGAAGGCCTTGTCGTTCAACCAGCCACTGGACACGTGGGATGTCGGGCACGTCACTGAAATGGGGAACATGTTTTATGGCGCATTGTCGTTCAATCAACCACTAGCCACGTGGGATGTGAGCCGCGTCTCCAATATGCGGTACATGTTTTATGGGGCTTCGGCATTTAATCAACCATTAGATACATGGGATATAAGTCCGGCGCCACATAGATCAGGTATGTTTGAGGGAGCGACGTTGTTTCAACAGTCGACGTCATTGTCGTAATTATGACAGTGGGTGATAGTATGGAGTTGTGGAGAAGGATTCGGCTGTCCCGTCTGAGGGCTTCGTATTTTCCGTGAGGCAATGGAGTGTAACTGCATAGAATAACAAACGTCGTTACCGTTGAAGGCCCTGTGCAATATACACGGTTGTGTACGCGAAAGGCTCTTTTGTATTGATATCGTAGACCGTTCACCTGCAGTCTGTTAGTTGACTCGAACCACAAGAGGTACATACCGCGGGTTGCAATAAAGCGCCACAGTAGTGTTCAGTCTCCCCTCCTGATTGTACTGCACAATCCATATCTCGAGAGTGCACCTATCGAATGCGGTTCTAACGATCCCATCTGTACATAGCAGTGCATCTGTCCCAGCAGCAGAGCGCCGCAGCGGCGGCAACTGATCACTAAGGGCCTGCGATCTTTCACCGAAGCAACATCGCTATTCATAGATATTCATGACCACCATGGCGACCCTTCAAGTGCGAACCGATAATTCCGGGCTTGCTTACCGTCCGATCAAAATGGAATTGGACTTGTGTCTGTATTGCGTGGTGAGCGAGAGATGCAGAGGCCGCATTTTGCCGTTTGGCGTGCGGCAGATGATCAAGGACTATGCCTGGGTGTCGTTCGACAACAAGACGCTACGAGAGGCGGTGCTTCTGTGGTGTCGCAACAGAGCATTAGCATTTCAGCATCATGGAAATATCAACGACTGGGACGTGAGCCAGGTCACCGACATGGGCAACCTCTTCTCTTGGATCCCGTTCAACGATCGCATCGACCATTGGGACGTTGGGAATGTCACATCGATGCTAGGTACGTTTGCTAATTCGCCTGCGTTCAATCAGCCGTTGGACACGTGGGATGTACGTCAGGTGATGACGATGGATAACATGTTTCATGATGCCGAGTCGTTCAATCAGTCGCTATCAACGTGGGATGTGAGTCGCGTCACCAATATGCAGTATATGTTCTTTCGCGCCTCCGCGTTCAACCAGCCACTGTCAGCGTGGAATGTGAGCGAGGTCACGACTATGTATCACATGTTCTGTTCGGCCCTGTTGTTCAACCAGTCGTTGAACACATGGGACGTCCGTGACGTAACGATTATAGTGTGGATGTTCGATGGAGCGGAGTCATTCAACCAACCCTTGGACACATGGGACGTGAGTCAGGTGACCAATATGAGTGGGATGTTTAGTGGGGCAAAGTCATTTAACCAGCCGTTAGCCACGTGGGATGTGAGACAAGTTACCAATATGAATTACGTGTTTTGCAACGCGTCATCGTTTAACCAGCCGTTATTCACGTGGGATGTCGGGCAGGTCACTGATACGTGGGATGTGAGCCGCGTCTCCGACATGAGGTGCATATTTAAAGGAGCCTCGTCGTTCAATCAACCATTTGACACGTGGGATTTACGTCCGGCGCCGCATAGGCTGGGTATGTTGGAGGAAGCGACGTTGTTTTTACAGTCGATGTCGGTGTCGTCAGCGGTTGACAGTGTTGGTAGTTGACTATCAAGTTTAACGGCTTCATCTCTTCCATGGGGGAAAAGTAACGTCACTTTCAAAGGACCTGTACGATGTATACGACTGTGTATTCTACAGTGTAAACGTGTCATGAAATTCTCGGACGGTTGTGTCGAGGTACGTAAAAAGGATGCAGTAGCGCTTCACAGTGTTGTTCCTTCTCTAGTGAAACTTGTACGGCACATTTCTTGCTGTGGTAAGTGCAGCTATGGTTTGCGGTTCTGTCGACCCAAACTGTACACCGTAATTTCTTTCACCAGCAGCAGCAGGGTCACTGATCGTGGTCATCGACTTCTTCTACCAACATACTTCTACCAAAAACGTAGCCACTATCTATTCACAGACAACCCATGTCCGGACATGGCGGCCTTTCAAGCACGAACCGATGAAGCCGGTCGTACGCACCGTCCGATCAAAATGGAATTGGACTTGTGTCTCTATCGCGTGTTGAGCGAGCAATGTGGAGGTCGCATCTTGCCGTTTGGCGTGCGACAGATGATCAAGGAGTATGCCTTTGTGACATTCGACAACAATACGCTGCGAGAGGCAGTGCAGCTGTGGTGCGGTCAACGAGCGGTGGCCTTACAACGGTACGGGGACATCAACGATTGGGACGTGAGCCAGGTCACGGATATGAGTCGGCTCTTTCACAATACCACGTTCAGCGATCGCATCGACCGTTGGGACGTGCGGAACGTCACCTCGATGGATAGCATGTTTTACGGCGCAGTCGAATACAACCAGCCGCCCGCCACGTGGGATGTGAGTCGTGTCACAACGATGGCGACTATGTTTTGTGGGGCGAAGTCATTCAACCAGTCGCTATCTCCGTGGAATGTGAGTCAGGTCACCAATATGCAATGTATGTTCGCTCGCATCGTCGCGTTTAACCAACCGCTGGACACGTGGAATGTGAGCCAGGTCACGAGTATGGCCTACATGTTCTGTTCTGCGTTATCGTTCAACCAGCCCTTGACCGCGTGGGACGTCAGTGGAGTAACAAGCATAGCATGGATGTTCAATGGAGCAGATGCATTTAACCAACCCTTGGACACATGGGACGTGAGTCAGGTGACCAATATGCGCGGCGTGTTCAGTGGGGCGAAGTCCTTTAACCAACCACTGGAGAGGTGGAACGTGGGTCAAGTAACGAATATGAGTTACATGTTTGACAAAGCGTCCTCGTTCAACCAGTTGTTATCCACGTGGGATGTGGGGCAAGTCACCGATATGAGTTACATGTTTCGGCGGGCGGTGTCGTTCAACCAGCCGTTGGGCACGTGGGAAGTGACCAAAGTCACCGATATGGGGTTTATGTTCTTCGAGGCCTTGTCGTTCAATCAACCGCTAGCCACGTGGGATGTGAGTCGCGTCTCGAATAGGAACTACATGTACTATGGAGCCTCCGCGTTCAACCAACCATTGAACACGTAGTCCTTTTAGGTTAGGAATGTTTGGACGTTGTTTCAACAGCCGATGTCGTTGTCGCATGTTCGGTAGCAGTAGGCAGTAGGATTAGTAATGTGGGAAACATTTCGTCTGGCAAGTCTGAAGGCTTTGTCAAATCTTCCATGAGTAGCGGCAAAGAAGAACAGGCCTCCTGTCACGTCGCTGTCGAAAGACTTTCTCGTCTTTACACGGCCGGGTACCCGAAGCCTTAATCTGCCCACCTTGGCCACTGTATCGCTGAGCTCCGCATTTGCCACGTCCTCATTGGAACCAGACTCCGCGGCAACGGACCACTGGTAATACTGGGTTGGGGACCTTTGCCACATGGCTTACAAGAGGCCTCTGGTATGGGTGCAAACCCCCCTCCGTACAATGATGTTCATTCCTTCCTCCAACGGTACAGCACGATCGATATGCGGAGAGGAGAGTGGAATTATTTCTTTCCGTTCTAACGATCCCATTTGTATACACTATATTTACAGCCGCAGTATCGAATATAGCGTGTTTGTTCGACGTGTCTCCAATATGTGGTGCATGTTCTTTTTAGAGCCTCGACGTCCAATCAACCATTGGACACGTGGGATATAAGTCCGGCGTCACATAGGTTAGGTATGTTTGAGGAAGCGACGTTGCTTCAACAGTCGACGTCACTGTCGTGTCGCACAAGGGGTTAAGAGGTACCAAGCATGGGCGCAATAGCGCGATCCACAGTGTTGTTGTACCTTCTCTCCCCGAACTTGCACTACGGCAATGGACTTTCGATATCATCTCTACGTTACCAGTTACCTATCGATCCCAGGCAGGTCAGGAACCTCTCAGGTAGTCAGGTACCGGTACTGATCAGGTAGCATCTCCTGCTGCTGCCAAATCGGTCACGAAACCTCTGTCCGACGGACAGCGTGACCGACAGACCGAGGCTTGTGGCTGAGGTGTCACTTGAGGTTCCCGGCTTGGCTGGGACTGCTCGGCCGACGACAACAGGAACTGATCGATCGATCGAAAACCAAAGAACAAGTTCAACACCAACGAAGAAACCATCCATCATCTGTTCACAAGACTACCCATGTCCGGACATGGCGACCTTTCAAGCACGAACCGATGAAGCCGGTCGTACTTCTTGCCGTCCGATCAAAATGGACTTGGACTTGTGTCTGTATCGCGTGGTGAGCGAGCAATGTGGAGGTCGCATCTTGCCGTTTGGGGTGCGGCAACTGATCAAGGACTATGCTTTTGCGGTATTTGACAATGAGACGCTCCGAGAGGCAGTGAAGCTGTGGTGTCTCAACAGGGCGTTAGCATTTCAACAATACGGTGATATCAACGATTGGGACGTGGACCAGGTAACAAATATGGCTCACCTTTTCAGCAATACCACATTCAACGACCGCATTGACCATTGGGACGTTGGAAACGTCACATCAATGGAAGGCATGTTTCAAAGTTCGCCTGCGTTCAATCAGCCGTTGGGCACGTGGAATGTGCGTCACGTTACGACGTTAAAAAGTATGTTTCATGGGGCGACGTCATTCAACCAGCCGTTATCTACTTGGGATACTAGTCGTGTCACCAATATGCAGTTTACGTTCGCTGGCGCTACCGCGTTTAACCAACCACTGGACACGTGGGATGTGAGCCAGGTGCAGGGCACAACTTGTATGTTCGGCCGCGCTTCTTCGTTTAACCAGCCGTTGTCAACCTGGGACGTCAGCCAAGTAGCGACTCTGTTGGGGATGTTTGACGGCGCGGCGTCGTTCAACCAGCCACTGAATATGTGGGATGTCGGGCATGTCACTAGTTTGTGTGGAATGTTTCGCAAGGCCGTGTCGTTCAACCAGCCATTGGACACGTGGCAGGTGACGAAAGTCACCGATATGAGTTGTATGTTCTTCGGGGCCTCGTCGTTCAATCAACCACTGGACACGTGGGATGTGAGTCG
The DNA here is from genome assembly GCA_008000375.1 of Poteriospumella lacustris. Classification (NCBI taxonomy): domain Eukaryota; class Chrysophyceae; order Chromulinales; family Dinobryaceae; genus Poteriospumella; species Poteriospumella lacustris. The sequence continues at coordinate 12,705 of SMOI01000338.1, forward strand.
CGTTTCCGATATGCGGTACATGTTTTGTGGGGCCTCGTCGTTCAACCAACCACTACGCACGTGGGATACACGTCCGGCGCCACATAAGTTAGCTATGTTTGACGGAGCGCCGAGATCGTTGTCGTAAGTATGGCGGCAAGCCAGTAGTAGCCGTAGTAGTAGAGAAGAATTCGGCTGTCCGGTCTGAGGGCTTCGCATCTTCCGTGAGGAAATGTATATATAGTACTTAAGTGCATAGAAGAACAGGCCCACTGAGTCACGTCCCTCTCTAAGGACTGTGCGATGCAAAGTACACAGTTGTGAACGCGAAAGAGTTCTTGTTCATCATTGGTTCTTCTTCCTGAACCGGTCACGTGGGTTGACTCGAGGTACATAGTTTGGGTACTTAGTTTGGGTGCAAGAGAGCTGGGCAGTGCTGTCTGTCTCTCCCCAAACTTGTACGGCACACTCTTCTTACGGAGAGGGCAACTATAGCGCGTGGGTTTACCTATTAAAACTGTACACTACCCAATCTCCGAGTGGGAACTGATCAGCAGAGATTTTGGATCTACAGTATCGAAAAACAAGTTTTGACCTACAAAGAACCATCTATTCACAAGACTACCCATGTCCACCATGACGACTCATCAAGAACGGACTGATGAAGACGGTGGTACTTACCGTCCGATCAAAATAGTGTTGGATTTGTGTCTGTATCGCGTAGTCGGCGAGCAATGTGGAGGCCGCATCTTGCCGTTTGGCGTGCGGAAGATGATCAAGGAGTATGCCTTTGTGAAATTCGACAACGAGACGCTACGACAGGCGGTGCAGTTGTGGGGTAGTGACCGTACGCTCGCGAAGCAACAATACGGGGAGATCGACGATTGGGACGTGGGCCAGGTGACGGATATGGCTTCGCTCTTTCGAAACACCACGTTCAACGATCGCATCGACCATTGGGACGTACGGAACGTCACCACCATGGAGCGTATGTTTCTAGGTGCAGCTGCCTTCAACCAACCGTTGGACACATGGGACGTGCGTCAGGTGACAACGATGGGCAGCATGTTCTGTGGTGCCTCGTCCTTCGACCAGCCATTGGACACGTGGGACGTGAGTCATGTCACCAACATGTATGCAATGTTCTCTAACGCCACCGTGTTCAACCAATCCTTGGCCGCGTGGGATGTGCGCCACGTAACGGATATCACGTTCATATTCTCTCGCGCCATCGCCTTCAACCAGCCCTTGACCACGTGGAACGTCAGTCGATTATCCAATCTCGCGGGTATGTTTGATGGAGCCGAGACCTTTAACCAACCCCTGGACACATGGGACGTGAGACAGGCGGTCAATATGAGCTACCTGTTTCACCGCGCCTTCTCGTTCAATCAGCCACTCAACACGTGGGAGGTTGGGCACGTCACCAACATGTGTGGTATGTTCTTTGGCGCGAGGTCGTTCAATCAGTCGTTGGACACGTGGGATACCCGGCAGGTGACCAATCGGAGTTTCATGTTTCGGGAGGCGGTGTCGTTTAACCAGCCGCTGGTCACGTGGGCTACCTGACACAGGATACTACGGGGTCGCATGGCGCTTCGTCGGATCCTATCACGAGGCGGTTATTGACGTGGGTGGTGGGGTAGATGTTGGGCCAAACCAACTTACAGTACTAATCTTGGATCTCGGATCGATCGAATACCAACGAAGAAACATCCACTCACAAAGCACTGATGTCCACCATAACGACACCTCAAGAACGGAGCGATGAAACCGGTTGTTCTCTGGAGCGTGAGCGAGGCAACTTCTCCGAAGTGGGGAGTTAAGCGAAGAAGAGCACCGTTTGCTCACCGTTACTATGCGGGCCGTGATGAAGAGCGACGAGTAGTACGAATAGTTCGTGGACCCAAGGTAATCAACAATGCAGAACACATGCTGAAACACGCATGAAGACTCTCGAGATGTTGGTTACCGGGTGACCACTTCGTGGTCCTCAGGTGGCAGTAACCAGTGTAACGCGATGTAATTGTAATAACTAAATAGCGAAAGCTTTCGTTCTCTGATGACTACCGGCAACAAATGGATGCACTATGAGATATATCCGGGCATTTAGGAGAAGAAACAAACTAAACCAAAGCCGTAGTCGCCGACGATGACGATGACGATGACGATGACGATGACGATGACGATGACGATGACGATGACGATGACGATGACGATGACGATGACGATGACGATGACGATGACGATGATGATGATGATGATGATGATGATGATGCTCAATCAAGCTGCTCTTCGTCTCCAACAAACCATATAAACCAATGAAAACGTAAAAGATTATTATTAAACCATGTCCATTCAGATGAACTCCAGAGATAAATCAGGTCGTGCTGACCGTCCGATCGCCAAAGTGGTGGACTTGTGCCTTTATCGAGCGGTCACCGATCTTTGTGGAGGTCGCATCTTGCCGTTTGGCGTGCGCGAGATGATCAAGGACTACGCCTTTGAGATTTTTGAGAATGAGACGCTACGAAAGGCGGTGAAGTTGTGGTGCAGAGATCGTGAAGCTGCTCGTCAGCTGTACGGGGATATCAACGATTGGGATGTGAGCCAGGTCACCAATATGGCTTCCCTCTTTTGGCATTCCAACTTCAACGATCGCATCGACCGTTGGGACGTGCGGAACGTCAAGACGATGCACAGCATGTTTTACTTTGCGGCAGTTTTCAACCAGCCGCTGGACACTTGGGACGTGAGTAACGTGACAACGATGAAAAACTTGTTTCATAGTGCCGCATCGTTCAACCAGTCGTTAGCCTCGTGGAACGTTAGCCGAGTCACCAATATGCAATTTATGTTCACTGACGCCGCCGTGGTTAACCAGCCGCTGGACACGTGGAATGTCAGTCAGGCCACAGATATCTCCTGTATGTTCACCCGCGCTACGTCGTTCAATCAGTCGTTGGCAACTTGGGATATACGTAGGGTCACGAATATGACGGGCTTGTTTCATGGGGCGACGTCGTTTAACCAGCCATTGGACAGTTGGAATGTCAGTCAGGTGACCGATATGAGTTATATGTTTTGCGGAGCCGTGTCGTTCAACCAACCGCTAGCCGCCTGGGAGGTTGGGCAGGTCACCACTATGAGCCACATGTTTCACAACGCTACGTCGTTCAACCAGCCGTTAGACACGTGGGACGTAAGTAACGTGACAACGATGAAAAACGTGTTTCATAGTGCCTCATCGTTCAACCAGTCGTTAGCCTCGTGGAACGTTAGCCGAGTCACCAATATGCAGTTTATGTTCACTGACGCCGCCGTGTTCAATCAGCCGCTGGACATGTGGAATGTCAGTCAGGTCACGGATATCTCGTGCATGTTCACCCGCGCTACGTCGTTCAATCAGTCGTTGGCAAAGTGGGACGTGCGTAGAGTCACGAGTATGGTGCGTTTGTTTGATGGCGCTGTGGCATTCAACCAGCCATTGAACAGTTGGAATGTCAGTCAGGTGACCGATATGAGTTATATGTTTTGCGGAGCCGTGTCGTTCAACCAACCGCTAGCCGCCTGGGAGGTTGGGCAGGTCACCACTATGAGCCACATGTTTCACAACGCTACGTCGTTCAACCAGCCGTTAGACACGTGGGATATGAGTCGTGTTCGGGATGTGCGAACTATGTTTAATGGATCTGCGACGTCGTTGCGGTAGTAGCGTAGCGGTTATAGTACAGAGCGATGGTGTGAGGAGGTAGAGGCGGGCGGATGGTCGATCGTTGATGAGCGCGAGAATGATCAGGGGGCTACGCGCCCGGAGTAGTGAGTGCTTTTAGTACCATTGAGTATCTGCCCTTTGGAATTGGTGGTTCGTATTGCGAGATCAGTTTTGGAAGTGTGTGCAATCGGTTAGATGTGTCCGGATTGTCCATCAACAGTAATAGTAATTAATTAATAGTGTTATTAATGTGTCAGCTGCTTGAGGCCAGTCACTCTACGCACTTCTCATGTGAAACTGCCCATAAACCATGATCAGTCCGTGAACAGGCCAATGGTACATGACGTGGTATCGCAGATACGTCTGGCGAACTACTGTATCCTAGCCGAACTACACGCCGTACCGTAAACCATACTATCCACCGGAAAGAGAGACGCCTGTCGCAACACCGCGCTAACGGACATTGTACACCTGTGCTGTCGAGGTATCGGTTACTACACCGCTTCAACCACTGGGTCATCTGTACATACAGTGTGGATCACCACCGTCCACCGCCATCCACTCGCCACCCACTCAGATGAGGGCCTGATTGGTCCATGGCCGACAAGACCAAGGTTCAATCGAAGAAACGAAGAACCGAATAGCTGCTCGTTGTAAACCAATGAAAAAGTAAACCAATACGTTACCCTGAGAGAAGCAGTTTCAGACAACGATGTCCATTCAGAGGAACTCTACTGCCGATGACTCAGGCTATGCTGACCGTCCGATCTCCATGGTATTGGACTTGTGTCTGTATCGCGCGGTCGCTGATCGCTGTCGAGGCCGCATCTTGCCGTTTGGCGTGCGGCAGATGATCAAGGAGTATGCCTTTGTGACATTCGACAACGATACGCTACGAGAGGCGGTGCAGCTGTGGTGCGGTCAACGAGCGGTGGCCTTAAAACGGTACGGGGACATCAACGATTGGGACGTGAGCCAGGTGACGGATATGGCTTCCCTCTTTGAATATACCACCTTCAATGATCGCATCGACCGTTGGGACGTGCGAAACGTCACATCGATGGATCACATGTTTATGTGCTCGACTTCCTTCAACCAGCCGTTAGACACGTGGGACGTCAGTCTGGTGACAACAATGCGACAAATGTTCTTTGGGGCCAGATCGTTCAACCAGGCGTTAGGCACGCGGAAAGTGGGCAAAGTCACTTATCTATCTAGAGCATTCGGCGATGATTTGTCGTCTAATACGTCCTCGTCATCATGGGACGTGTGTAGAGTGACGAATATGTTTGCTATGTTCAGTGGCGCCGAGTCGTTTAACCAGCCCTTGGGAACGTGGAATGTGAGTCAGGTGACCAATATGGGTAGCATGTTTTTAGGAGCCAAATCGTTCAACAAGCCGTTAGCTGCATGGGATGTTGGACAGGTCACCACTATGAGTTACATGTTTGCCAACGCCGCATCGTTTAACCAGCCGTTGGACACGTGGGATGTGAGTCGTCTTCGCGATGTGCGCGGTATGTTTGAAGATGCGACGTCGTTTCTACAGTCGATGCCAGTGCCCTTACAACGGCGGAAATAGCGCAACGGCCGTTCCGCGGTGGAGGGATTGATGTGCGATCGGTGACCACGGACACGGTGTATGGCAGTGAAGACATTGGAAGCATGGAGGTGGAGGCGGCCAATCATCGATCGTGGTCTAAGTGTTGGTGGTCCAATAAGAACCCTGTTTATACCATCGTACTTCATTGGTCTGTTGCAGTTTCGATCTGCCGTTCATAGGAGATGCGTTGAGTCCGTGTCTGAGTTGAGTCCTGTATGTGAGGTTCGCGTAGGTGATCTCTATATGTAACAATATATGTAATGTGCCTGCAAGTTCGCATCGATTGCCGATGTGCCCGGGTCACGGGTTGTAACGCCACATGCATATTCATTATTCATGTGCCCGCTGCATTAAACCTACGTACCTCATGCGGAACCAACAGGTCATTGGTTAAATGCTATGGTATAGCAGAAAGGTGCCAACCGTTAAACCATGCACGTGTTGTAGAACAACGCCAACGAGCTGGCTGAGCGCCCGTCGACTGCTGTGTGGCTATAAAAATGAAACGGTTGAATATTTCCGAAAGATGGATGTTGTTGTACATCTCTGAGGTCAAGCTATCTGCTATAGAATGAGAAACTGTCAGATCCATCTGTACCGGCAGCATGTATCAGAAGAAAACGAAATGGACAACTATAGACCAAGTAAAAGATCAAAATTCCATCGAAGAAACGAAGAACCCAAACAGTTGTTCACGGTAAACACCTCCGAAGCAAAACAACACTAGTATATTTTAGACAAATCATGCCCATCCAAAGGAACCCGAAACAACGGACCGATGAATCCGGTCGTACTCTACTTCCAACCGCCATGGTAGTGGACCTTTGTCTCTATCGCGCGGTCAATGAAGGTTGTGGAGGCCGTATCTTGCCGTTTGGCGTGCGACAATTAATCAAGGACTATGCCTGGGTGCCCTTCAACAACGAGACGCTGCGAGAGGCAGTGAAGCTGTGGTGCAGAGATCGAGAATCTGTTCGTCGGCTACACGGGGACATCAACGATTGGGACGTTGGCCAGGTTACTGATTTGTCGTCTCTCTTTGCATATTCCCACTTCAACGATCGCATCGATCGGTGGGACGTGCGAAACGTCAAATCGATGGATCGCATGTTTCGTTTTGCGTATAACTTCAACCAGCCGTTGGACACGTGGGACGTGAGCCACGTGACGACGATGGAAGGCATGTTTCAAGCTACCACATCGTTCAACCAGTCGTTAGCCTCGTGGGACGTTTGCCGAGTCACCAATATGCACAATATGTTCTCTTCCGCTGTCGTGTTCAACCAGCCGCTGGACACGTGGGATGTGAGTCAGGTCACGGATATCTCTTGCATGTTTACCCACGCCTTTTCATTCAATCAGTCGTTGGCAATGTGGGACGTGCGTAGTGTCACGAATATGGCGGGATTGTTTGATGGGGTCAAGTTGTTTAACCAGCCATTGGACAGTTGGAATGTCAGTCAGGTGACCAATATGAGTTTCATGTTTTGCGGAGCAGTGTCGTTCAACCAGCCGTTAGCTGCATGGGATGTTCGGCAGGTCACCAATATGAGCCACATGTTTCACAGGGCCTCGTTGTTCAACCAGCCGTTAGACACGTGGGATATGAGTCGTGTTCGCGATGTGTGCAGTATGTTTGATGGAGCGACGTCATTTCAACATTCGTTGCGGTTGTAGCGCAGTGGTTATAGTATAGAGCGATGGGATGAAATAGATACATATGCTGCTGAATCAGTGAGGACGGACACAAGTCAGGGTAAGCACGGAGGCGGGCGGATGATGGATCAGAAACATCTGATTTTCGGCCCTTTTATTGCGAGTTCAGTTATGAAGTGTATGCCATCGATTAGATGTGGCAGGATCGTCCATCCAATGTAATAGAAAGTGTCAATTAAGGTGTCAGATGCTTTGGGCTAGTCACTCTACGCACGTTTCATGTGCAACGACTGTTACATCCCAGCATGTAGTGAGTGTCCATCAATCATGTTCACGTGAGCCTGTTCACGTACCAATGGACACTCGCGCCGAGTCGTTTAATCAGCCACTGGTCACGTTATGTTATGTTATGTTATATGTTATATGCCTGTCAGTTGACATCGGTTGCCGAGGATGTGCCCGGGTTGTACACTACATGCATATACGTATCCATGTAGCATTTTGTTTTCATGTGTCCGATGCGGTGGGCCAGCCATTTTATCCACTTATCTCATGCAGAACCAACAAGGCATTGGTAAATGCTATGGTATAGAAGATACGGAAGAAGGCCAACCGATAAACTATGCACGTGTTGTAGGTGCAGTAGAACGCCCATCAGCTGAGGCGCCCCCCTCGACAGCCGCTATGAAAATGAAACGGGTTGATTGCTTTCCGAACGATGGATGTTGTTGTACATCTGCAGTGTTAAGCTACCCGCACAACCAATAGTAACTGCTGCACCATCTGTACAAGCATCATGTCAATTCGGCTCCAGCCAAATCTGTCAAAGATACAATCAAGTAAAGAAACGAAGAAACCCACAGCTGTTCATGGTGAATCTCTGAAACAAAACAACACTAGTATATTTTAGACAAATCATGCCCAGCCAAAGGAACCCAAAACAACGGACCGATGAATCCGGTCGTACTCTACTTCCGACCGCCATGGAAGTAGACCTTTGTCTCTATCGCGTGATGAACGAAGGCTGTGGAGGCCGCATCTTGCCGTTTGGCGTGCGACAATTAATCAAGGACTATGCCTGGGTGCCCTTCAACAACGAGACGCTGCGAGAGGCAGTGCAGCTGTGGTGCAGAGATCGAGCGGCTGTTCGTCGGCTGTACGGAGATATCAACGATTGGGACGTGAGCCAGGTCACCGATATGTCGTCTCTCTTTGCGTATTCTAACTTCAACGATCGCATAAACCGGTGGGCCGTGCGAAACGTCACCTCGATGGATCGCATGTTCTATTTTGCGTATAACTTCAACCAGCCGTTGGACACGTGGGACGTGAGCCACGTGACGACGATGGAAGGCATGTTTCATGCTACCACATTGTTCAACCAGTCGTTATCCTCCTGGGATGTCAGCCGTGTCACCAATATGCACAATATGTTCACGGCGGCTGTCGTGTTCAATCAGCCGCTGGACACGTGGAATGTCAGTCAGGTCACGGATATCTCGTGCATGTTCACCCGCGCCTCTTCGTTCAATCAGTCGTTGACCACGTGGGACGTGCAAAGAGTCACGAATATGGCGGGTTTGTTTGATGGAGCTGTGGCATTTAACCAGCCATTGGACAGTTGGGATGTCAGGCAGGTGACCAATATGGGCTACATGTTCTGTGCAGCCACATCGTTCAACCAGCCGCTAGCCGCCTGGGATGTTGGACAGGTCACCAATATGAGTCTCATGTTTCACAACGCTTCATCGTTCAACCAGCCGTTGTCTACTTGGGACGTGCGTCAGGTGACCGGTATGAGTGAGATGTTCAATGGAGCCGCCTCGTTTAACCAGCCACTGGACACGTGGGATGTGAGTCATGTGGTGGATGTGCGCGGTATGTTTGTGGGGGCAACGTCATTGCAGCCGTGGTGGAAACCACAGAGGCGGATGGATGGCCCACCGTAGACTGATTAGCGAGAGTGAGTGAGTGAGTGCGAGCGTTTGAGTGCGCGATCAGAGCGTAGTAGTCATTCCGTAACATCTGAGTATCTGACCGCGCTGGTCTGCTTCACTAGCGATCTTTGATGGATTTGTTTAGTCTCTTCCTAATCTAGATTCTGCCGGGAATCGGTTAGATGCGTCCGGAGTGTTCATCTAATGTAATCGGGAGTGTCATTTATGTGTCCTGATGCAATTATTATGGACCCAGTCAAGTCACTCTACACATGTGCCGTTGGATGTTGTCGGACTTCAGATGCAAAGCAGGGCTTCCAGGTCTTTTGTATACCTGTGTCACTTCTTCTTTCTTGAACAAACGAATGAAAAAGAAACCTAAAACACGATTCCATACGTGATGGGTGGTATCCAGTTCGAGTCCGATAGCATCCTCCTGAGTGAGCGCAACCACCTGTAGAACCACAGCCACCACCACCACCACCACCACCACCACCACGGCGATGTAGATGGAGCAGGACAATGATGCCCGCAATCTACTCTACACAGTTCAATTCAGAAGGTCCATTACATCACTTGCTAAGTTGTAGAACACAAACACATGCGTAATAACCATGATCGACACCCTGTCGCACGGACTCGGCGAGGACGGCTACTACTACTGGCAGGGGCTTCGGTAGGTTGGTTAAACGACGAGGCGCCGTGCAACATGTAACTCATATTGGTCACCTGCCGGACATCCCACGTGGACAATGGCTGATTGAACGACCGGGCGTCACAGAACATACCCGCCATAATGGTCACCTGGCTCACATCCCACGTGGCCAACGGCTGGTTGAACGACTCGGCCCCATCGAACATACCCATCATGGTCGTGACTCGACTGACGTCCCATGTGGACAATGGCTGATTGAAACATGTGGCATGATAGAACATGTAGGCCATATTGGTCACCTGGCTCACATCCCACGTGGTCAGTGGCTGATTGAAGGCGGCGGCGCCAGCGAACATGTACTGCATGTTGGTGACACGGCCAACGTCCCACGTCAATAACGGCTGGTCAAACGATGAGGCGCTACGAAACATGTGGTGCATTGTCGTCACCTGCCGCACATCCCACGTGTCCAGCGGCTGATTAAAAGACGAGGCGCGGGTGAACATGTGACCCATATTCGTGACCTGGCTCACGTTCCACGTGGCCAGTGGCTGGTTAAACGAGGCGGCGCGAGAGAACATACCCACCATATTGGTGACATGACTAACGTCCCACGTTAATAACGGCTGGTTGAACGACGAAGCGCCACGAAACAGGTGGTGCATCGTGGTCACCCGACTCACGTCCCACGTGTCCAACGGCTGGTTGAAGGCAGCCGCAAAGAAAAACATATTGTTCATCGAGGTGACATTCCGCACGTTCCAACGGTCGATACGATCATTGAACTTGGTATGAGAAAAGAGGGATTCTATATCGGTGACCTGGCTCACGTCCCAGTCGTTGATGTCCCCGTACCGTTGTAAGGCAAGAGTTCGGTCGTCGCACCACAGCTTCACGGCCTCCCGTAGCGTATCGTTGTCGAACAATACCCAGGCATAGTCCTTGATCAGTTGTCGTACGCCAAACGGCAAGATGCGACCTCCGCATTGCTCGCTCACCACGCGATAGAGGCACAAGTCGAATACCACGGTGAGTGGACGGTCAGTACGACCTATTTCATCGGTTCGTGCTGACGGGGTCGTCCTAGTGGACATGGGTTGCCTATGAATAGATGATTTCGGCAAATCATTCATGTGCATAAATAACGGCAAGATTCGTTCGGCAATGAGACAACAATAAGATCGGAGACCTGTGAACGGTACATGGCATTGTGACCTGAACTGCCACTGTGTTGTTCGTTGCGTCCTCCATTTGTACTGCTCCTTCTGAGAGAGTGAGAGAGAGGCGTTTCAAAAACGATGACATCACTAAAAGCAGCAGAGCCGGCATTTTTGCTGATATGGTATGGGATACAGTATTAGGATACAGTATAGTCATGCGAGAAAGTATCTATTCACAGATCAAAGACAGCCATACCCGCCATAATCATGACCACACATCAAACACGAACCGATGAATCCGGTCGTTCTCACCGTCCGATCGCCACGGTCGTGGACTTGTGTCTCTATCGCGTGATGAACGAAGGCTGTGGAGGACGTATCTTGCCATTTGGCGTGCGAAAGATGATCAAGGACTATGCCTTTGTGAAATTCGACAACGACACGCTACGTGAGGCCGTGAAACTGTGGTGCAGAGATCGAGTGGCTGCTCTTCAGCTGTACGGAAACATCAACGATTGGGACGTGACCCAGGTCACAGACATGTCTCGGCTCTTTCGAGATACCACGTTCAATGATCGCATCGACGGTTGGGACGTACGGAACGTCGAATGGATGGAAAGTATGTTCTACCTTGCGACGGACTTCAACCAGCCGTTGGACACGTGGGACGTGCGAAAGGTGACTACGATGCACTGCATGTTTCGTGGCGCTTTGTCGTTTAACCAACCGTTGTCCTCCTGGGACATTGGTCGAGTCACCAATATGCGATATATGTTTTCTGGCGCCGCCGTGTTCAACCAGCCACTGGATACGTGGGATGTGAGCCAGGTCACGGACATCTCTGGCATATTCTTGCGCGCCTCGTCGTTCAATCAGTCGTTATCAACGTGGGATGTCAGTAAGGTTCGAGGTATGAGTGGTACGTTTGGTGGAGCGAAGTCGTTTAACCAGCCACTGGTCACGTGGGATGTGAGTCAGGTGACCAATATGAGTTGCATGTTTGTCGGAGCCGTATCGTTCAATCAGCCGTTAGCCACATGGAATGTTGGGCAGGTCACGGATATGAGTTATATGGTTAGCGAAGCATCGTCGTTCAACCAGCCACTGGAGACGTGGGATATACGTCGTATCCGGCTTGCGCGAGGTATGTTGGATGGAGCGACGTCTTTCCAACAGCCGATACCAGTGTCGTTACAGCGGCTCTTGTAGCTCAACGCCCTCCGAACCGTTGCTGGGGGCAGCTGTCGTAAACCAGCGCTTGGGCGCGTGGGATGTGGGTTAGGTTGAGCGTGTTCACTACTATGCATGGGGATGTTCACTCTGTGTAATGAAAGCCAGATTGTAAGAAAAGAGGGCAGCCGTATTTGTTACTTGGCTTTTTGATATTTTTTGCCGTACTGCACCTCGATCTCTGCACCACAGTTTGACGGCCTCTTGAAATGTCTTGTTGGAGGAAGAGAAGGAGTGAAGGTATAACACGGTGAAGAATCTACACGACCCTCGGTCATCAACATGCCTCACTTTAGAAGGTCCATTACATCACTTGCTAAGTTGTAAAACACATACGTTCGTTATATAATAATTGGACATCCTGCGGTTTACGTACGACCTCGGGGAGGATGACTACTATCGGCAGGGGCTTCTGTTGGTTGGTTCTGTAGTGCAACATGCAACTCATATTGGTCACCTGCCGGACATCCCACGTGGACAATGGCTGATTGAACGACCGGGCGTCACAGAACATTCCCGCCATAGTGGTCACCTGGCTCACATCCCACGTGGCCAACGGCTGGTTGAACGACTCGGCCCCATCGAACATACCCATCATGGAGGTCACTCGACTGACGTCCCATGTGGACAATGGCTGATTGAAATACTCGGCATGATAGAATATGTAGGACATATCCGTGACCTGGCTCACATCCCATGTATCCAGTGGCTGATTGAACACGGCCGCACTGGCAAACATATATCGCATGTTGGTGACACGACCAACGTTCCACGTCGACAACAGCTGGTCAAACAATGAGGCACCACGAAACATCTGATACATTGTCGTCACCTGCCGCACGTCCCACGTGGACAACGGCTGATTGAAAGTGGAGGCGAAGGGGAATAGGAAAGACATATTGGTGACCTGGCTCACGTCCCAATCGTTGATGTCCCCGTACCGTTGTAAGGCAACCGCTCGTTGACCGCACCACAGCTGCACTGCCACTCGTAGCGTATCGTTGTCGAATTGCACAAAGGCATACTCCTTGATCATCTGCCGCACACCACGGCAAGATGCGGCCTCCACATTTCTCGTTCACCACACGATACAGGCACAAGTCAAAAACTATGGCTATCGGACGGTGCGGTGCGTACGACCAGTTTCATCGGTTCGTGCCAACGGGGTCGTCCAAGTGGACATGGGTTGTCTATGAACAGATGACAGATGATTTCGGTAAACCATTCATGTGCATAACGGCAAGATTCGGTCGTCAATACGACAATAGACAATAGATAACGCAATAACAACGATAAGATCAAATCAACAAAAGAAGAAAAACGATCAGTGAATCTGGAAAAATCCAGTACATGGCATTGTGGCCTGAAATGTCGCTGTGTGCTTCGTTGTCTCCTCCATTTGTACTGCTCATCGCGCATCAATCCTCCTCGGCGACGAGACAGAGAGGCCACCAGTGAGCAGTCAACTCTACTAACCACAACCACACCACAAGAGTTCCATTGAAGAAATGAAGAAACCCAACACAGCTGTTCATGGAAATAAACCTATGACGTAAAACGTAACATAGTTCTCGGGGTTATTGCATACGAGAGCGGTTCACTGAGACACGCTGATCATGCCCATCGATAAGAACCCGCCCGAACGAGCCGATAAAACCAGTCGTACTCACCGTTCGATCGAAATGGAATTGGACTTGTGTCTCTATCGTGTAGTGAATGAGCAATGTGGAGGCCGTATCCTGCCGTTTGGTGTGCGGCAATTAATCAAGGGATATGCCTGTGAAGTTCGACAACGCTACGATACGAGAGGCAGTGAAACTGTGGTGCAGCGATCGAGTAGCTGCTCAAATGAAGTACGGGGACATCAACGATTGGGACGTGAGCCAGGTCACCGATATGTCTCAGCTCTTTAGGTATACCACATTCAATGATCGCATCGATCGTTGGGACGTGCGAAACATCACATCGATGGCGTTCCTCTTTTTCAATGCGACTGTCTTCAATCAGCCGCTGGACACGTGGGACGTGGGTCAAGTGACGAGGATGGACAGTATGTTTTACCTTGCGAAAGACTTCAACCAGCCGTTAGACACGTGGGATGTGAGGCAGGTGACGACGATGGATTACATGTTCTATGGTGCCTCGTCGTTTGATCAGTCGCTATCCTCCTGGGACGTGAGTCGTGTCACCAATACGGAGTTTATGTTCGCTTACTCAGCCGTGGGGACCAGCCACCGGACACGTGGGAAGTGAGCCGGGTCGTTTAATTAGTCCTTGTCCACATAGAACGTTAGCCAAGTAGCCGAGTACTGTGGCAAAGCTTGGGTCGTTCAACAACGTGGGATATCGGGCAGGTGACCGATATAGGTTACTTGTTTTTTTCGCGGAGCCGCATCGTTTAACCACCCCCTGTTTAACACGGTGCGGGGGACGGGGGTGAGGGTGAGTCATCTTCGGGGTGTGCGAGGTAATGTTTGAGCGAGCGATGTCGTTTCCACAGTCGTAACCAGTGCTGTTGCCAAGACGCAACAGCCGTAGAGCAGTCGAGATATGGGAAGCATGTGGGTGGAGGTGGGTGGGTTGTATGGTCGATCGTGGACGAGCGAGAGAGTGCTTGCGTGTGAGTGAGCGTTCAGGGCCTCGCCTTGAGTAGTTGTTGCTCGTGACGGTCAGGCGTAGTCGTGCAGTATCATGGATTCTCTGCCCTTTAATATTGGTGGTTCCTACAGACCGGTGGACGAGCTGACCCCATTGGTCTGCTTCCGTTCCGATCTCTGACCGATTGGAGAGGGGGTTTGTCCATGTCAAGTCCTATCCGTGTTTTCTGCAATCGATTAGATGTGTCCGGATTGTCCGTCCAATGTAATCAATCGTAAGTGTTACTAATTTGTCGCATGCTTTGGGACAGGGACAATCACCCTTCGTACTTCTCACATACGGAAACAAGATCTTCGACAGCTCCTTTCATCACCACACGAGATGCAAGAGATCGCCCACCAACTTGCCGATGGATGTTGTACACCTTTGGGCGCCTGATATTTGGTACGCTTTCACACCCCTTTAGACCGTAGTTTAGGTCGCTTTTTGCGATTTTACGGACTTTTGAAACTCTTTCTACTCGAAACGTATGCGTCTTTGGGTGACTAGATTGGGTTCTGGTTCTCAGATGAAAAGCAGATGAACATCCAGGTTCTTCGTGTACCTGTATCACGTCTTCTTTCTTGAGCAGCTGAATATATATAAACGTTACCATTCGCGATAATCGTGGAGACTCGAACAGTCTGCAAACGTCCGACAACCGCAGTCATTTATTGACTTGTCATGGTGTCGATCACCCACTCCATCACAGTTCGGTACCAAAGATAGATCTGGCAAAAGCGCACATCCCTTCAGCTTGGTAGTGGTGGTGGTGGTGGTGGTGGTGGTGGTGGTGGTGGTGGTGGTGGTGGTGGTGTGGTGGTGGTGGTGGTGGTGGTGGTGGTGGTGGTGGTGGTGGTCGTGGTGGGGGGGGGGGGCGTAAAACGGTATCCAGTACGTACCGATGCATGAGATAAAACTGTGGGTTATATGCATGAGATATGACTCCCGAATCGTCATGAGTTGCATCCAGTTCGAGGCAGATATCATTTTCTTTTAGAGACAGCAGTGCAACCTGTAGTACCACAGCCACCACAGCAATCTGCTACTACAGCGATGCAGATGGAATCAACAAACCTCAATTCAGAAGGTCGATTACGACCTCACATCCCACGTTGATTGAACGACTCGGCCCCATCAAACATACTCATCATGGTCATTACTCGACTGACGTCCCATATGGACACTATGGCTGATTGAACGACGAGGCGAAGGTGAATAGGAAAGACATATTGGTGACTTGGCTCACATCCCACGTGGCCAGTGGCTGGTTAAACGAGACAGCGCGAGAGAACAAACACTCCATATTGGTGACATGACCAACGTTCCACGTTGATAACGGCTGGTTGAACGACGAAGCGCCACGAAATAGGTGGTGCATCGTGATCACCCGACTCACATCCCATGTGTCCAACGGCTGGTTGAAAGCAGCCGCAAAGAAAACCATATTGTTTATCGAAGTGACGTTCCCCACGTCCCAACGGTCGATACGATCATTGAACGTGGTATGAGAAAAGTGGGATTCCATATCGGTGACCTGGCTCACGTCCCAATCGTTGATGTCCCCGTACCGTTGTAAGGCAAGAGCTCGGTCGTCGCACCACAGCTGCACCGCCTCATTGTCGAACGATTCGTAGGCATAGTCTTTGATCAGTTGCCGCACGCCGAACGGCAAGATGCGGCCTCCGCATTTCTCTCTTACTACGCGATGCAGACACAAGTGGAATACCACGGTGAGTGGGCGGTGAGTACGACCTATTTCATCGGTTCGTGCTGACGGGGTCGTCCTAGTGGACATGGGTTGTCTATGAACAGTTGCTTTCGGCAAACCATTTCCTGTCCAAAACGGCAAGATTCGTTCGGCAATAAGACAATGTGATAAGATCGGAGACCTGCCTCCTGTGAATGACTTCTGGAGTTTTTCCGGTACATGGCATTGTGACCTGAACTGCCACTGTGTTGTTCGTTGCCTCCTCCATTTGTACTGCTGATGATGATGTCATCGTTTTTGAAACGCCTCTCTTTCTCTCTCTCTCTGTGTGTGCCAGAGCAGCAGAGCCGGCATTTGCTGATCGATATTGGATATGGATATGGGATAGTTAGGATACAGTATAGTCATGCTAGAAAGTATTTATTCACAGATCAAAGACAACCATACCCGCCATTATCATGACTACACATCAAACACGAACCGATGAATCCGGTCTTTCTCACCGTCCGATCGCCACGGTCGTGGACTTGTGTCTCTATCGCGTGATGAACGAAGGCTGTGGAGGACGTATCTTGCCATTTGGCGTGCGAAAGATGATCAAGGACTATGCCTTTGTGAAATTCGACAACGACACGCTACGTGAGGCCGTAAAACTGTGGTGCAGAGATCGAGTGGCTGCTCTTCAGCGGTACGGAGACATCAACGATTGGGACGTGACCCAGGTCACAGACATGTCTCGGCTCTTTCAAGATACCACGTTCAATGATCGCATCGACGGTTGGGACGTACGGAACGTCGAATTGATGGAAAGAATGTTCCACCTTGCGACGGACTTCAACCAGCCGCTGGACACGTGGGACGTGCGGAAGGTGACTACGATGCACTGCATGTTTCGTGGCGCTTTGTCGTTTAACCAACCGTTGTCCGCCTGGGACGTTGGTCGAGTCACCAATATGCAATATATGTTCTCTGGTGCCGCCGTGTTCAACCAGCCACTGGATACGTGGGATGTGAGCCAGGTCACAGATATCTCTTGCATATTCTCGCGCGCCTCGTCGTTCAATCAGTCGTTGTCAACGTGGGATGTCAGTAAGGTTCGGGATATGAGTGGTACGTTTGGTGGGGCGAAGTCGTTTAATCAGTCATTGGTCACGTGGGATGTCAGTCAGGTTACCGATATGAGTTGCATGTTTGTCGGAGTCGTATCGTTCAACCAGCCGTTGATCACGTGGGACGTAAGCCGGGTCACAGATATGAGTTATATGTTTAGCAATGCACCGTCGTTCAACCAGCCTTTGGCCACATGGGATGTCAGTCAGGTGACCAATATGAGTAGCATGTTTTTCGGTGCGGTATCGTTCAACCAGCCTCTGGACACGTGGAGTATACGTCGTATCGGGAGTGCGCGAGGTATGTTGGACGGAGCGACGTCTTTCCAACAGCCGATACCAGTGTCGTTGCAGCGGCTCTTGTAGCTCAACGCCCTCTGAGCCGTGGCTGGGGGCAGCTGCCGTTAACCAGCCCTTGGGTGCCCGACTCAGGATGTGGGTGAGGCTGAGCGTGTTCACTACTATGCATGGGGATATTGACGGTGTGGAATAGAAGCCAGGTTGTCCATGTTCAATTAGCCCTTGTCCACGTGGAACGTCAGTCAAGTATCGACTCTGGCGGGTATGTTTTGATGGGGCCCAGTCGTTACACCAGCCCGTAGTGAGCGTGTCTATATCAACCATAGTCTGTACCTTGCTTCATTAACAAACCGGTACTTGGTAAATACTATAGGGTAAAGTAGAGGGCTACCAAACGATAGACACGTCCGTCCCAACGGTCAATGCAATGCGTTGAAGGTGGTATGTACGGCGGAAGAGAGAAGACATATATCAGTGACTCTGCTCACGTCCCACCCGCCACCTGAGAGAACGCCTCTGCCACGGTGCTACGGTGCTACGGCGCTACGGTGCTACGGTGCTACGGTGCTACGGTGCTACGGTGCTGATGGACGTTGTACATCTGCGATGTCAAGCTATCACACTACAGACGGACTTAACTAGTGAGCCACCTGTACACGCACTCGTTTTTGACCCGCTGTGACCACCACTGCCACTGGCAGAGATTGTGAAAGGTCAACAAGTTCAATCGAAGAATCAATCAAAGAACCCCGTAGCTGCTCATTGTTTATCATAAACCAATCAAAAGTCAAGCAAAACCTGTTCTGGTAGTAATCATTGGAGATCTGTTTCCCGGGACAGACTGTGTGTATTGACAACTATGTCCATCGAAAGGAACCCCACAGAACGAACCGATGAAACAGGTTGTTCTCAACCTCCAATCGCCGTGGAATTGGACTTATGTCTGTATCGCGCGGTGGCCGAACATTGTCGAGGTCGCATCTTGCCGTTTGGTGTGCGACAAATGATCAAAGACTTTGCCTTTGTGACGTTCGACAACGATACGATACGAAAGGCGGTGAAGCTGTGGTGCAGAGATCGTGCAGCTGCTCTTCAGCAGTACGGGGACATCAACGATTGGGACGTGAGCCAGGTAACGGATATGGCTTCCCTCTTTCGCAATACCTCGTTCAATGATCGCATCGACCGTTGGGACGTACGGAACGTCACCACGATGGAGGAAATGTTTGACTTCGCGAAGGTTTTCAACCAGCCACTGGACACGTGGGACGTCAGTCACGTGACGGCGATGAAAAACATGTTTCATGGTGCTTTGTCGTTTGACCAGTCGTTAGCCTCCTGGGACGTTAGCCGTGTCACCAATATGGAGTTTATGTTCTCTCATGCAGTGGTGTTTAACCAGCCACTGGACACGTGGGAGGTGAGCCAGGTCACTGATCTATCTTGGATGTTTTCCCGTGCCACGTGGTTCAATCAGCCGTTGTCAACGTGGGATGTCAGTAATGTTCGGCGAATGTGTGGTATGTTTGATAGGGCGAAGTCGTTTAACCAACCGTTAGCCACATGGGACATTAGACAGGCCACTAATATGAGTTACATGTTTGATGGGGCCGTATCGTTCAACCAGACGTTAGACACGTGGGATTTGAGTCGTGTTCAGAGTAGGGGAGGCATGTTTAGTGGGGCGAAGTTGTATAAACGGTTGGTGCGTAGTAGAGCGATGGTGGAAACGCAACAGTGCGTGCGCACTGACGGATGCTGATGCGACCTTGCTGGATGCGAGTCACGCGTGAGACAGTTCACGACCTTGTTCATGTGCGTATGGTCTGTGGTGTGTAGTATCCCATGAGGGTACTGCAGTACCGGCCACGATGCTGGCGGCAGCATCCTGTGCCACGTCCTGTGTGCGGAGGTCGTGTGCGCGATCTGTACATTGCATTAAGTATTTATACGTCAGCTTCCGTACCCCCACCCTCCCATAGTGAGCGTGTCTATCAACCACCGTCTGTGCGTTGCGTAAGAAACGAACGGTACTTGGTCATTGCTGGGGCATAGTAGAGGAGTACCAAACGATAGGCAGACACGTAAGTAAGGACTGTTCGTGAAGGAGAGCGCCTGCCATCGTGCTATGGTCGACGTAGTACATCGGTGATGTCAAGCTATTTACTATAGACTGGCTTAACTACTGATGCAGCTGTACATGCACTCGCCTTTGGCACTGTGCGACTGCGCGCGACAAAAGAGAAGTTCAATCGAAGAAACAAAGAACCCCAAACCTCATAGTTGTAAACCAATCACGTAAAGAAATATCCTGGGAGTAATCATTTGGAGATCTGTTTCCCGAGACAGACTGTGTGCATTGATAACTATGTCCACCGAAAGAAACCCCACAGAACGAACCGATGAAACAGGTTCTTCTCAACCTCCAATCGCAATGGTATTCGACTTGTGTCTGTATCGTGCGGTCGCGGAAACTTGTCGACACCGCATCTTGCCATTTGGCGTGCGACAGATGATCAAGGACTATGCCTTTCAGATTTTTAACAACGATACGTTAAGAGAGGCGCTGGACCTGTGGTGCGAAGATCGAGCAGCTGCTCTTCAGAAGTACGGGGACATCAACGACTGGGATGTGAGCAAGGTCACCGATATGGATTCTCTCTTTCCATATACCGCCTTCAATGATCGCATTGACCGTTGGGACGTGCGAAATGTCACATCCATGGACAGTATGTTCTACCATGCGTCTGTCTTCAACCAGCCGTTGGACACGTGGGATGTGGGTCGGGTGACGACTATGAAAAACATGTTTCATGGCGCTTTGTCGTTTGACCAGTCGCTGTCCACGTGGGACGTTAGTAGCGTCACCAATATGGAGGGTATGTTCTCTCATGCGGTGGTGTTCAACCAGCCACTGGACACGTGGGATGTGAGCCAGGTCACGGATTTATCTGACATATTCTCCCACGCCCCGTTGTTCAATCAGTCGTTGTCAACATGGGACGTCAGCCGCGTAACAAATATGAGAAGCATGTTCGAAGGAGCCGCGTCGTTCAATCAGCCACTGGCCACATGGGATGTCAGTCAGGTCACCCATATGGGTTACATGTTTTGTGAGGCCGCATCGTTTAATCAACCGTTAGCCACATGGGACATTAAGCAGGTCACCAATATGGGTTGCTTGTTTGATGGAGCCTCGTCGTTTAACCAGCCGTTGGACACGTGGGATGTGAGTCATGTTCGGTTTAGACAGGGGATGCTCGATGGAGCGACGTCATTTCAACAGTCGTTGCCAGTGCCGTTACAAAGCTGATAGCAGCGCAACGGGGCTATAGAGCGTCATAACACTGATACCACCTCCCTGATATACAAGCGCCGTGAAGATTTGTACACGCCCAAGCGACTCTTCCCATCTGCAGAACTATAGATATAAAATATTCTGTAAAGCCTCCATCACAAGAGATATCAGAGCGATAGAGAGTCTATTTCGTGCTAATGGGTCGGTGGGTGGCGTGTGGACCTTATATAAGTGATGTATGTGAGCAATTGACTCGACAAACCGGCAGTAGAAGACCTAACAACAACACTTTGCACGAGTATCTGGTTCACCAGATCATCGAGTCGCAGGTGATGATTCGTTGGTCTTCAGGAAATGACATAACGTATAACCTGGTTATACGTGATTTCCAAAAATTGATGTTAGGGTCACGGTTAGTTGATAAAAACGTTACGTAGGGCAGTGCGACGGTGGACGGCGGCCACAGCCTAGGTTTAGGTAGACACGCACGGCAAGTAGGGATTTGGGTTAGGGTTAGGGTTAGGGTTAGCTTTTGGGTGGTTGGGTTTGGGTTGGGAAGCTCGCCGCCGCCGCTGTCAACTTTTTCCCAGCACCGAGTCTTCCGTCTTCTTATTATATATAGTAATAATACATCGAAAAATCTTGTTTGTGGAGCCCCTGTCACAAACGATTTATTGAAGAAGCACAATATGAGCACCACCATTCCT
>SMOI01000339.1:0-34231 GCA_008000375.1 Poteriospumella lacustris
ACTTCATGACGGACGTGGAGGTGCTGGCCAGCGCCGACTACGTGCTGGGCGCCAAGTCCAACGTGTACATGGTGGCCGCCGGTCTGCGCATGATGCGCCAGCAGCCGCAGTACCAGTTCCCGCGCAACACCTGCTACGTCGACTACGGAGGCTCCGAGCGCTGGCAGTTCGTGTGCGAGGGCGACGAGGCGCACAGGGCCACCTGGCGCTACTACTTCAACCCCGAGTACACCCAGTTCGAGCCCTACCCCACCGCCTACGCGGCGCGCCGCAACCGCACGCACAGCGACGCCGCGACGCACGCCGCGCCCCACCACCACCGCCACCGCCGCCTCCGCTAGCTGTGTAGTTCGCCGTCGTCGCTGTAAGCCGCCTAAAGACGGCGCGGTCAGTTGCGCGTTACAGTTGCGCGTCAGAACAGCCCCGCGCGCTGCTTCAGCAGGCGCTGGCGCCAACGCGGCAGCGCGTAGAACGCGTCTCTGTCGCAGCCGAGCGCTCGGCGGAAGTCGGCGTCGCAGAGGTAGCGCTCGCGTTGGTGCGGCAGCACGCCGCGAGGGTACGGCCCCGGCGCCAGCAGCTGCGTCAGCGGCAGCGCGGCGGGCGCCGCGTCGTCGTCGTCGTCGTCGGCGGCGGCGGGTGCGGACGACAGCGCAAGCGCCGCGTCGTCGGAGCCCAACGCATCAGACACTCGGCGCAGCGAGGCGCGGCGGTGCAGAACGTCGTCCCAGCGCAGGCCCGGCGGCACGGCGAGCGGCGTCCCGACGCCGGGCGAATGGTCGAGCGGCGGCGCGGGGCTGGGGCCCAGCGACGACTGCGTCGAAGCCGTCGGCAGTGCCAGCGTCAGCAGCGTCCGCTGGGCCGACGCAGCGCCGCACGTCTCCACAGCACGGACCTCGTTCTCCGCGTTCTCCGCGTTCTCCGCGTCGCCTTCGTCGGAGCGCGCCGACGGTTGGCGAACGTGCCGCTGCGGCTTCGTCGCGGCGGCCGGCAGCGGCGCGGAGCTCTGCGGCGCGTCGCCCTCCGAGCGACACGAGCGGCTCGCGTCGTCATCTGTCGCCTTTTCATCGCGGCGACGCGGCTGCGGGGCACTGGGCGCGCGGGGATTCGCGCGAATGCGACGGCGGAGCGGTGCGAGCTCGCCGACCGGCGCCGCCGCTCTCGGGGCCGCCGCCGGAGCTGCAGTCGACGCGGCGAGCAGCTGGCCGCGCAGAATCTGCAGCACGCGCTGTGCTTGCTGCAACAGCTGCGCCACCTCGTGGCCGTCCTGCGGATCGAAGCGGTTGCAGAGCGCGTCCGCCTCGGCCAAACGCAGGGCGCCCAGCAGCTGCAGCAGCGCGCAGACGTCGCGCAGGCGCTGCAGCGGCAGCGGCGGTCGAGGGCCCGCCGACCGGCGGCTGAGGCTGTCGATGCGGTCGCTGCAGAAGCGCAGCATTTGCTTCAGGGTGCCGTCGTCAGCGGGCGCGCCGCTGCACACGACTGGGACGCCGTCGTCGCGGACACAGCCGCGCGCCAGCAGCCCTCGCAGGCGGCGCCTGAGGTGGACTGCGAGGTAGTGCAGCCCACTGCACAGTGCCGCAAGCTCCAGCGTTGGGGACTGGTGAACGTCGCACAGCGGATCCCCTTCGAACGAGTGAAAGACGGCGGAGAAGCTGTCGCGAAAGCCGTCGAGCTCAGCGTCCGCAGCGCCGTCGCTGGCGGCCTGCAGCTCGGAGCATAGCACGCGGTTGTGGCAAGCCTGGAGGTGCGTGCTGCCCTCCGTTGCCAGAGTCTCGACGCGCTGATAGTACTCTGACGCGCGTGGGTAGTTGCCTTCGAAGAGATACTTGTCTCCGCGCTGCAGCACTCGCTTCGCCTGAAACAGTTTGCACGCGTTGAGCAGGTAGTAGAGCACGCGAACGACCACCTGATGGGAGCCGTTTCCCGCGTGGTTACTGTCCAAGGAGCAATGTTGCAACTGGAATTGGTCGTTGATTCGAGCGGCCGCCTCTCGAAGCCTGCCCGACCGCATGGTCAACACAATCGACGTCATCTCGGAAAGCTCTTCGGTGGTCAACGCTCCTAAGCCATCGCCAACCAAGTCGTCCAGCATTTTTGATTGCCTTTGATCGCTTATTCATTTGGTTTTCGTTCGTTCTATGGACCGAGCTAGCGGAGTATTTTGACCCGGCGAATCCGACTACAGCGTCGCAACCCGCAGGAGCTGGCATCGCAGCAGCACTCGAAGGCCAAGCTTCGCAGCGATCAACGTATGGGCTCACGATTGGATTGATCAAAATAATAACGCAAAGCCACTGCATGCGAATAGAGAACTGAACACGACGAGAACTGTCACCGCCGTCCGAGAGCCAGAGACATGGCCCTCGCTCAGCAGGAGAGACGGCCGTTTCGGAAACGTGTGACGAAAACAGAAAAAGAAAGTTCCCTATCGGGGAATCGAACCCCGCTCCCAGCCTTGAAAGGGCCGTATCCTAACCGATAGACTAATAGGGAGGTGAGGGCGAGGCAGGCTAAACCAAATAGAAACAACGGTGCTGCCTTATGTCGATGGACAGGCACTGGAAGAAGGCACAGAAAGAAAGAAACAGAAAACTATCCCAGTCCTATTGCCCTCTTCGAAGGAAGTCATCATGTTTTCTTTCAGTAGAAGAGCCGCCCTGCCTTCCAGCTCGGCGGAGGTGAAGGCTTTGTATCGTCGTATTCTACGAGCCATTCGGGATTTGGAACCAGAGCACCAGAAGACGTATTACGATTACACAAGACTGAAAATCACGGAGAATGAAGCTGTGAAGGGGAAGAATGAAATCAAAAAGCTCATTGCGGATGCTAACGAGGAGCTGGCTTGGGTGGAATCGGTGCTAAAGCGCAAGGCGGAAGCACGCCAAACCCCTGGCCTCGAACGATGACAGAAGCCGTCCTCCCGCCATCTTTCCCGGATCTGTTGCTGTAAATTTTGTAAATAGTTCTATCATCGCAGAGATAGCAGGAGACTTCTGAATGATACATACAACCCTCATATACACAACCGTACAACGACACAACACGCCATCTCGAAGGCGGTCACCGATGGTGTCACCGCCGAGCTCCTTGCTCCTCCTCTTCGTCCATGTCCGAGCCAGGCCCCGGTGCAATACCATCCAACACACGCTCTGTCCCTTCCAATGTTTTCTTGTCCGGCGACAGCGGCGAGGCCGGAGCGCTGTTGGGGTAGCTGTCCATGCCATTCAACGCGGCGGAGGAGTTGTTGGCGCTGCGGCGTCCGTGACTCCAGCCCCATTGCGCAGCACCAAGGGCGGCAAACCCCTCACTATCAGAGTCTGAGCCGGGCGGCCCCAGCGCATCGGGGATCGGCGCTTGAAGCTGCTGCTGAGTCGCTCGCGAGCGCAGCATCTGGATGAGCGCCATTTCTTCTTCCTCGTCGTCCTCGTCCTCGTCATCGCCGCCGCCGTACCGCACGTCGTAGTCGTCGCTACCGACGCCTTCGTCTTCGGCATCGCTGTCGCGACCGCCTTTGCTGCTCGCGTATCGCGCCAGGTCGGGGCGGTCGGCGTCATCGTCGGTGGGCTGCTCGCTGTCGGACTGGGCGTCAGCTGCGCCCGATTCGTTGTCGTCCTCATCGCCGGGGCCCATGCAGCACTTCATGCCACTGTCGCGCTCATAGTCGACGGCCTCTTCGTCATCGTCGGTCGTCCTACTGCCTCGGCGTGCGGCGGCCTTGCGATGGTTCCTTTGCCGCTGCTGGCTGGCCAACCGGTGCGCCGAGCGCTCCACCTCCGCGAGAATGGCGGCGTCTTCGTCTCTCTCTTCGGGTTCCAGTGCAACATCCAGCACAACGACGGTCTTGCGTCGCTTGCTTGCTGGCTGTGCGCTGTTTGTCGATGGCAAGGGCGCCCCCGCCGAGTCCGCACTCGGAGGAGGGGCGCCCTGGGTGCTCAAGCTGTCCGACGTGGTGCTGTCCGGCGACGACCGCCCGCGCTTCTTCGTTGCATCCGCTGGAACCGCGGGCATAAGGCCGGCACTAAGTGGTGGACTACTGTAATTCGGCCGGGGAAACGGTGCTCCGGGCGGCGGAGGCCGCAACATGAAGGTGGACTCCTCCGCCTTGGCCAACGCCCAGCGACAGTGGTGCAGCCAGTCCACGTGCAGCAGCCAAACGTCGCCGCTGCGGTTGGCCAACGCCTCGCGCGCCAACGGGCAATCTTCCGTTACGGCTATGACATGAGTCGTCTTCGGATGCAGGTCGAAGACGACGCTGGCGCCGAGAGCGCGAGCGAGACTGCGCATGCGCTGCATGAAGATCTGTCGCGCCTCGTGAGGGGCCCACGGATCGGCGGCGATGGCGACGACACAGCCGCGCAGCACGAGCGAGCGATGGTGACGCAACAGCTCGGCGACTGTAGGCTTCTGCACGGCAGCGGAAGACGACGGGGCGCGCGCCATGGAGTCGATGCGGTCGTAGTAGGTTCTGTGCAGGCCGCTGAGTAGGTCGAGGCAGCGCAGCAACTGGTCGTCCGCCTCGGTGTACTGAGGCGAGGTGCGCGTCGCCATGCGCAGCGTCACGCCCGGCTTTGGTTGGTGCAGAGCGATGACGGGCACCAGCTGTGCGTTGTGAGCGTCGGGAGGCGGGGCCTGCGCCGAGGCCGTTCCGGGCGCGTTGTTGACGTAGCCCATCTCAGAGCACGCGCGCACCGCTACGCTTCCAGCGTTCCCCGGGTAGAAAAACTCGTAGGGACGGACCACCAGCAGTTGTTCGCTTTGGGGTCCACGCCACACGTCCTCACGATCGTCGAGAATGACGGCCATCGACGAGTCGTTGAGGAAGATCTTCTGCAGCGACTTGTCGAACGCGCCGCTCACGCCGTCTTCGCCTCGCGCAACGATGCGACCGCCGATGAACTCCCCCGTGGGATCAATCACACGAGTAACCGCCTCTGCATATCGTTTCGTCCCGGCGGTGTAAATCGTCATTTGATAAGACTTCTGCATCTCGACGAGGAAGTGGTCGAGGTGCGGCCGCTTCTTGATCACCAAGTGCCTTCGCGCACCGTCGACGCCAACCTCTTCGATTGGCAGATGATATATGTCCTTTTCTTGCTGTACGGAGCTTGGAGGAGCCCCGCCTTTCGCGTATGTTGCATGCACAAGAGTGTTGTCAATATCCAGCACCAGCGCCAGTCGCCGACTCTCTTGCAACAGAGCCACTTTGTTTTGCTGGATGGACAGGGCCTCGTTGGTGCTGACCTTCAGCACCACTCCACCTGCCATTGTCAAAGAAGAGAACGCCTTTGACTCACTTCCCTCCTCCACGATCTTGCCGCAGACAGCGCAGAGGCTGCCCAGCACCATGGGGTGGGTGCAATCTGCCATTTCTCAGAATATCTCCGCACCCCAATCACACCTTCTTCCGATCGTTTGTGAACCGACCGTGGTGAACTAGAAACCTCTTTTTTTGAATCTTATGATCAGCTTCTCGCAAAGACCCACAAGGGCAACGAGTCCGAGACGGAGAGACGAGCGTCTCTCGCCGCGGCGGCTGTGTCGCTGTGTGGCACCCCCGTCGAGAGGACAAAGAGTCGCCTACTTTGACGTCTTTTCAAGATCTGCCGTCCAACTAAGCGTCAGTTGTCCCGGCCGCCGGCCCCGCAGCCGCGCCGCTGTCGCTGCCGCCGCGGCGCGTTGGTCCGAAAAGGATCGCGACCTGCGACCTTCCTGCACCTGCTGCGCCGCCGTCTGCCGGCGAGCTCCGCCTCCCATGTCGTCGACGAAGGCCAGTACCTCTGTCGTCACAATCCTCCCGAGGTACCCACGCTCCAACCTGAAAGCCGTCGGTGCTGCATCAGTCTACTGCCCGTTGTTGAATCCGCAGGTACGCGCATCGATCGCATTCTCCCATACGACGGCGGATTTCGTGTGTCGTATCCGTGGGAAATTCGTTGCTCTTCGGGCCGCGGTCAAATTAAAATTTCTCTGTTGTGGGTGAAAATAGAAGCGATTTTCTGGAGATACCATGAGCTACGCATATTTGTTTAAGTACATCATCATCGGCGATACCGGTAAGTGGTCGGACGCGTCGAACGTCGAGCTGTGTTTATTCGATTCTCGGTTCGACCACTGATCGCGATGTGTTTATTGTCGATTGTGGTTGCAGGCGTGGGAAAGAGCTGTTTGCTGTTGCAGTTCACCGACAAGCGATTTCAGCCGGTGCACGACCTGACGATCGGTGTGGAGTTCGGCGCGCGCCTGATTCCCATTGACAACCACCAAATCAAGCTGCAGATCTGGGACACTGCCGGGCAAGAGTCGTTCCGATCCATCACGCGCTCGTACTATCGGGACGCCGCTGGCGCGCTGCTGGTCTACGACATCACGCGTCGGGAGAGCTTCAACCACCTGAGTCGGTGGCTGGAAGAGGCGCGACAGAACGGCAACCCCAACATGACGATCATGCTGATCGGCAACAAGAGCGACTTGGAGCACCGGAGAGCAGTCAGCACGAAAGAGGGCGAGATATTCGCCCAAGAAAACGGCCTAATATTCCTCGAAACGTCGGCGAAGTCGGCGGCGAATGTGGAAACGGTGAGTGCGCAGCCGCTGTGCGACCCGCTGCGGGCGAGGTCGCCCTTGTTCTGCTGTGAGTGCCACTGACCTTTGGCGTGCTGACTGTCGTGTGTGTGCGGTACAGGCCTTCATCAAAACAGCAGAGAACATCTACGAGAAGATCAAGGAGGGCGTGTACGACCCGTCGCGGGAGGGCAACGGCGTGAAGCTGGGCGTCATGGCGAACAACGCGAAGCCCGCGAAGAAGTCCAGTTGCTGTTAGCGACGCGGACTTGTCGGCAGCTGCCCGTGATCCGCCTCAATCGCTTCGTCCGTCATTTCTGTCTGTTGTTTGTCGCGGCGCCTCGGGCTGCGACGTGCGTGTGGGTCTCTCGTCGTTCGTCTCGGCGACGATGCCCGCTGTATCTCCGTAGTATTTTGTGTTGGCTTCGTCGCGGAAGCTGCTCTCGGTTGCGGCGCCTCTCTTCTGTAAATCACAAATCAACCGCCACTCGCCAAGTCTCCGTTGCGGCCTCGGCGGCCGGTGCTGCAGTTCCTGGTGGAATGGGCACCCGACGCTGCCGATCACACCGATCCGCCCTCAGCGCCAACAGCGCGAGAGTGGCCACTGGCGCGCCAAGGGACGCGTGGCTCCTGTTCACAGCAAAACGGTGGGCGGTTGACACGAGATACACAAAGGGGTGTTACACGGCTGCGCCAGCTACAGCTACAGCTACAGCAACGAGACGACACAGACACTTCAGCGCAGCGACGAGAGACTCGCATCGCGTGTGCCCCGTGCGCTGACACGCGGCGACGCGCCGCACCAACAAACAACGACACGACGACAAAGCAAACGAGCGGCCCCGACGAACGGCGGCGACAGCTGCGCAACTCCGCGTCGCTAACAGCAACTGGACTTCTTCGCGGGCTTCGCGTTGTTCGCCATGACGCCCAGCTTCACGCCGTTGCCCTCCCGCGACGGGTCGTACACGCCCTCCTTGATCTTCTCGTAGATGTTCTCTGCTGTTTTGATGAAGGCCTGTACCGCACACACACGACAGTCAGCACGCCAAAGGTCAGTGGCACTCACAGCAGAACAAGGGCGACCTCGCCCGCAGCGGGTCGCACAGCGGCTGCGCACTCACCGTTTCCACATTCGCCGCCGACTTCGCCGACGTTTCGAGGAATATTAGGCCGTTTTCTTGGGCGAATATCTCGCCCTCTTTCGTGCTGACTGCTCTCCGGTGCTCCAAGTCGCTCTTGTTGCCGATCAGCATGATCGTCATGTTGGGGTTGCCGTTCTGTCGCGCCTCTTCCAGCCACCGACTCAGGTGGTTGAAGCTCTCCCGACGCGTGATGTCGTAGACCAGCAGCGCGCCAGCGGCGTCCCGATAGTACGAGCGCGTGATGGATCGGAACGACTCTTGCCCGGCAGTGTCCCAGATCTGCAGCTTGATTTGGTGGTTGTCAATGGGAATCAGGCGCGCGCCGAACTCCACACCGATCGTCAGGTCGTGCACCGGCTGAAATCGCTTGTCGGTGAACTGCAACAGCAAACAGCTCTTTCCCACGCCTGCAACCACAATCGACAATAAACACATCGCGATCAGTGGTCGAACCGAGAATCGAATAAACACAGCTCGACGTTCGACGCGTCCGACCACTTACCGGTATCGCCGATGATGATGTACTTAAACAAATATGCGTAGCTCATGGTATCTCCAGAAAATCGCTTCTATTTTCACCCACAACAGAGAAATTTTAATTTGACCGCGGCCCGAAGAGCAACGAATTTCCCACGGATACGACACACGAAATCCGCCGTCGTATGGGAGAATGCGATCGATGCGCGTACCTGCGGATTCAACAACGGGCAGTAGACTGATGCAGCACCGACGGCTTTCAGGTTGGAGCGTGGGTACCTCGGGAGGATTGTGACGACAGAGGTACTGGCCTTCGTCGACGACATGGGAGGCGGAGCTCGCCGGCAGACGGCGGCGCAGCAGGTGCAGGAAGGTCGCAGGTCGCGATCCTTTTCGGACCAACGCGCCGCGGCGGCAGCGACAGCGGCGCGGCTGCGGGGCCGGCGGCCGGGACAACTGACGCTTAGTTGGACGGCAGATCTGGAAAGTACGACATATTTGCGCTAGAACAAGCAGACCTCTGAAACTCCCAAATGCCCCAAATGCCCCAAAGGTTCCAACAGTCCGACTGACGCGGTGGTCAGCAGTGGATGCTCCCTTGTAAAGCGACGTGGCCGCTGCGCGTGGTCCATCGTCGCGTGACCGAGCCCAGAGCCGTGACAAGAATTGAGAGGCACAACTAAATCTTTGTTGCTGACGACCATGTTCTCCACGCCCGTACAGGTCCTTTTGGCTGTTGCCGCTGTGCCCGCCCTACTGTGGGGCGGCATCTATTTCTGTGAGTGCCTTTCGACCTGGAGATGTGCTGACCACTTGTCTAACTCGTTCGTGTCAAACAGTCAGCAATCTTTACATGAGGTTGATGGGCCCGGTTGATATGAAGAAGAAGTACAAGGCCTCTTGGGCCCTGGTGACTGGGGCTGGAACTGGCATTGGCAAGTCGATTGCCTTCACCTTGGCTCGCCAAGGTCTGAACGTCGTCCTCGTGTCGCTGCCCGACAAGTTTCTGGCTGAGACGACGGAGGAGCTCAAGAAGGAATTCCCCAAGCAGGAGTTCCGTGCGGTCAGTGCGAAGTTCGACCACAAGACGGACTACATGCCCGAGATCATCAAGCAAACCAACGACATCGACGTCGCCATCGTCTTCAACAACGCCGGCTACATCGTCACCGGCTTCTTCGACCAGACCTCTCTCGACGCGCAGTTGGCCAATGTGGAGTGCAATGCGACCGCGTGCGTGAAGGTGACCCACCACTTCTTGAAGCTCATGCTCGACAAGAAGCTCAAGGGCTGCTTCGTCTTCACCTCCTCGCCGTCGGGATACATCCCCAACCCGTTCGCGGTCATGTACGGCGCCACGAAGGCGTTCGTCTCGCAGTTCGCGGCCTCGCTCGCTATCGAAGTGCGCGCCAGCGGCATCGACGTGCTCGCCGTGCACCCGTCGCCGGTCGCCTCGCACTTCTTCGAGAAGGCGCACAAGTTGGACTCGCTCGAGCTCGCGAAGCAGTCGGCCGTCACTCCTGACGCGGTGCCCAAGCAGATGTTGGCGTGCGTGGGCCGCGCGCACCTCGGCGACCTCGGCCAGCTGGCCGTCATCGTGCGCGTCGTTGTCGCGCTGGTGCCGTACGACTTCCTCACCGGCGTCTTCGCCGTCGCGGCGCCCTTCATGGGCGACTACCAAAAGCACAACAAGAACCGCGGCAAGGCCCAGTGAACCTGTAGAGCGGGACTCGTGGAGTAGTAACGCGCGTCTTATTGTTAATGGACCACGACGGTCGGTGCAGCGAGCGACAGAGCAACGAATGTGTACAGAGCGAGCGGGAACGAATATACAGCGGCCGGTGGGCCGGAGGGCCGGCAGGGCGGCGGGCCGGAGGGATGGCAGGGCGGCGGGCCTCACAGGAAGCACTGCACCTCCAGCACGAGCAGCGCGGCGCCCACGACGATGCTCAGCGCGGTGACGGCGCCGCAGTGCGCGAAGTGAAACGGCGCGTCGAGGCTCACCGGCCGGGCGCCGTGGCGCCGACTCTTCTCGGCGACGATGATGTTCGCGGCGGAGCCGACGAGAGTGAAGTTGCCCGCGACGGTCGACACGAAGGCGAGCAGCAGCCAGCCGAGGATCTGCGGGCGGCGGTCGAGCGCGGCCACTTGGTCGCGAGCCATGTACACGACGGGGACGTTGCCGACGAGCTGCGAGGCCGTCACGATGTACGTGCTGAGCACCGCGATCGACGGCCACGACTGAAAGGCGCCGCCGTCGCCGCCGGAGGTGGCGAGCGAGTCCCACAGGTGCCGCGGGATCTGCGTCGTGACGAAGGCGCCCGACACGATGAAGAGGCCGGTGAAGATCAGCAGCAGATTCACGTCCAGCTCGCGCACGAGCACCTCGAGGCTCTCTGCGATGGCGTTTCGCTCCCGCTGCAGTCGCCGAAGCAGGCGCTGCAGTCGCCCGGAAGGCACCGCGGCGCTCAGCGCGCCCGCCGGGGCCGTGTCGTCGTGTTCGCTGGCTGCCTGCTGCGCCGCGTCGCTGGTCGGGTCTGACGCTGCTGCCGACGGGGGCTTCAGCAGCGACAGCAGCTTGCGCTCTCGCCAGGCCTGCGCGACGGTCGCGCCGCAGACGGGGTAGTACCGAGCCAGGTACAGCGCGGCCAGCAGCGACATGGCGACGCCGGCGAAGACGCCAGTCAGCGACAACGCGCCTTGGAACTCCAGCGCGATGATCATCAGAAGGGCGGTGCACGTGAACGTGCCGCTGACCGCGCTCACGACAGCCGTGGCGCCCTCGCGCTGCTCGCCGTCGGTGGCTGTGGGCGGTCGAGCGGGTCGTCGGCGGGCTTCAGCGGCGTCGTCTTCGAGCGACGACAGCGGCGAACGGCGGACGAGGCTGAAGCCGCCTGTCTGCGCCGCTGTCCTCGAGGCAGCGGTGGGTCCAGAATGCGGTGACTGCCACGCGGTCGACGCCACCAGCCGCCAGACGGAGATGCGCCGCCGCTGCGCCTCGCGACACAGCTGCAGGTAGCCCAGCGTGATCACCCACGACACGAGCACGGGCACCACCATCAGCGCAAAGAACACGCCGCCGCTGAGCAGCTTCGACAAGTGCTGCGCGACCAGAAGATTCTGGGGGTTGCCGGAGAAGGTCAGTGCCGAGCCGATGTTCGCGGAGCAGGCGATGTTCAGCATGTAGAACAGCGCGTCCACGTCCGCCTCGGCGTCGGTCGCCTCCTGCGGACTTTCTTCCTCCGGTGGCGGCTCTGCTCTTCCTTCTTCTGCAACATCTGCGGCCCACTTGATGACCGTACGCTCGGATTTTGCGGGGGAGCGAGGCGGGAAGGCGTCGAGCACCGGGTGCACGAGCATGAGGCAGAGCCCGTCGTTCATGATCACGGGCGACACCAGCAGAGACACGACAGACACCGCCAAAAAGCCGACGTTACGATCTCGCTGAATGAGCGCTTGCATTTTGTGCTCCAGGTGGGCCAGAAAGGGTTGTCGCAGGAGAATGAAGTTGATGACCATGATGGCCGCGAGGACGATCAACACGTCGAAATCGACGAACGAACCGATGTTCACACCCTGTTGCGACGGGAACAAATAGAAGAGGATCATAATCCATATCGCCCCCAACATGGTGGAGGCTCGGCGGTCGAGAG
The DNA here is from genome assembly GCA_008000375.1 of Poteriospumella lacustris. NCBI lineage: Eukaryota > Chrysophyceae > Chromulinales > Dinobryaceae > Poteriospumella > Poteriospumella lacustris. The sequence goes on from SMOI01000339.1 coordinate 11,834, forward strand.
GGAGCAACACGTTCGACGGGAACAGCAGTTGCAGCGCGACGATGACGAAGACGATCGTCACGCAGGTGACGAAGCCGCCCTCCAGTCCGTCGCTTGTGGAGTCGCTGGTCATAGTACAAGGTCCGTGCGCTTTCGCCTCTGTCGCCAGTCTGCCATCTATCGTATCCACCATCGATCGATCGTCCATCGCCGATGGGATCGCCGACCACTTCGCTGACCGTCGTCGTCGTCATGCCCGTCGTCGTCGTCGTCGTCGTCGTGGCCGTTGTTGCCGAGAGACGCGACGACGACGACGACCAGAACATTAAGAGGCCTAATTAAACGTTACTCGATGGGCCGACACTAGATCGCCGCTAAACTTGGCGGCGTCGCCTACCAGTCTTCGCCCTCGTCGAAGTCGACGTCGTCGTCGTCGTTCTGCGCGGCCGCTGCTGCGGGCACTGCTGCGGGTGCTGCTGCCTCGTGTGTTTCTTCCTCTTGTGCTTCATCGTCGACTTCGGCAGTGGCGGCGGAGTCGCCGATCAGCGCGTCCTCTTCGGCGAGCAGCGCGTCCATCTCGGCGTCGTCGTCGTCCTGCGCCTCGGGGGCGGGCTTTCGCTCCGACGCCGGCGCAGACCACGCAGGCAACGGAGACGCGGGGACGGGCGAGGCTGGAGCGACTTGCTTGGCGGGCGAAGCGGGCGCTGCTTCCGCTTCCTCGTCGCTCGACGATGACTCGACGACCGCGGCCCGCACTGGCGACGCAGGCGCCGGGCTGCGGACGGGCGACGCGGCGGCCGACGCCAGCGGGCTCTCGGCAGGTGCCGCTTCCTCGGCCGCTTCCTCGGCCGCTTCCTCGGCCTCCTCTTCGGCTTCCACCTGCGGCGATGGACTTCGCGGAGCCTCCGCGGGCTGCTGCGCCTGCAGCAGCTCCGCCTGGCGCGCCAGCTGCTGCTTGACCAGCGCGATGAGGTCCAGGTCCAGGTCGCCCTTCGCCTGCGGATACGCCGACGACGGCACGGCGTTCTCGCGCGCGCGCAAGAACATTTCCTCGACGCGCAGAGCGACGTCGTAGTCGGCGAAGAGGTTCGGGTACTCGGCGGGGTCGGCCAGGGCGGCCGCCGCCTTCTCGTTCGTCTTCTTCAGATCGGCCTTCCAGAGCGCCAGGTGGGCCGGCACTTGCGAGGGCAGGTAGGTGCGCGCGAGGAGAGTGGCCTCGGGCAGGCGGCCGTGCTCGACGAGCAGCGACAAGCAGTCCTCGATGCGGCCCGTCAGCAGCGACGCCACGAAGCCCACGTTGAGGCGGCCGGCATCGCGGGCCTGCTGCGCCAGCCGCAACATGCCCGCGCGGTCGCCAGCGCAAGAGTACAGCAGCAGGAGGCCGGAGAGGTCCGCACTCCGCAGCGCACACGCCTCTGCCAACGCCAGGTCGCCGTTCAGCAGCGCCAGGTCGCCGAGGCGCCGCCACTTCGACTGCGTGTCGGTGCTGTCCTCGACGACGAGGCCCGTTGTTTGCGCCGCACGCTGCGCCGTCGCGTCTTCCTGCCGCAGCACCGCGTGGGCGATCTCCATGCGCTTCAACTCGATCGCCAGCTCGAACTTCTGGTCGTTGTCGGTGGTCACGGCCAGCGCCTCCTCCTTGAAGCCCTGCGACTCGAGGAAGCGCGCCACGCCGCCGTACTCGGACTGCGGAATCAGCGGCAGCAGCGCGTTCGCCGTGACGAAGTCCTGGCGCACGACCGCCGTCTGGTAGGACAGCACCGACAGGCGCAGGCGGTAGGACACGACGTTGTAGGCCTTGTCGACGAGGAAGACGCGGTCCTCCTTCGGCACGAAGCCCAAAAGGTACATCGCGTGGTTCAGGTGCGCGAGCGTCATCACCTCGCCGCCGACGACGTAGTTGAGCTTGCGCCCGTCGGTGGTGAAGAGGAAGCACTCGCCGACCCACTGGCCGGTGACGACCTTCTCGTTGATCGTCGCGACGAGGTCGAACGACCCGTCGACGCCCTCCTCGGGGTTCACGTTGCCCGTCGCCAGCGCCTGGGCCACCACATCGCGCTGGTACTTCAGCACGTAGAAGCTGTCGGCGGTGGCGATGACCAGCGAGTCGCCCGCCTCGTTCCAGTACAACGCCGTAGGCGCGACGTCGATCTTGCGGATGAACTGCGCCTCCTCCCAGTCGAAGAACACGACGCAGTCGGGGCCCTTCACGCCCAGCACCGCACCGCCGTACAACGCGTCGGCTGACGAGACTGGCAAGGAGACGGTCTTGTGCTCCTTGAAGTTCTTGAAGGTACGCACGCGCGAGATAGACTCGCGAATGGCGTAGTCACCCGAGCCCAACGCCGACCAGACGAAGTCCAGCGCCGAGCCGAAGGACTTGTTGCGCAGCGCGGTGGACGTGTAGATGATGTACTCGCCGTCGCCGCAAACGACGATGAAGGAGCCATTGCAGTTGTGCTGGACGTTCTGCGGATACACTTCGCACGCGCCAAGGTCGCGAGGATTGAGCGCGATGCGCTCGCCGTCGACCAGCTCGCCGTCCTCGGCCTTCGACAGACCCTTCAGCGAGATCGTCTGGATGTCGTGGCCCTGCGCCCACACAAGTTTCGCGCCGTTGGTGTCCAAGCTCGCGACAGGTCGCTCGTTGCCGAGCTTCACCACGATGGTGCCCTCGTCGTAGCCGATGGCGACCTTGTTCGAGTCCTTCGTCACCGCGATGCACCACGCGCGCTCCAGGCCGTAGTTGAGCGTCGTCTCCGGGCGATACGTGGTGGCGTGCCACAAGCGAACGGTGCCATCTTCAGATGCCGATAAGATGAGCGGCAGGCGCGGATGGAAGCAGACGGAGGTCACGTTGTGACTGTGGCCCTCCAGCGTCTGCAGACACGCCTTGGTTTGGTAGTCCCAGATCTTGATCGTGCGGTCGTCGGCGCCCGACAAAAGGTAAGGCTTATCGCCGCCAGGGTAGTAGTCGATGCAGTTGACGCCTTTGTCGTGTCCACCGTTGCCTTCCAAGGAAAAATGAGGCGTGGCCGTGGTCAAGCTCCAAACCTTGATCGACTTGTCGAGCGAGGCCGAAGCGAAGGTGTTTGTGTCGCGGGGGTTGACGCGAAGCATCATCACATAATGAGAGTGGCCCTCAAAGATCTGTGTGCATTCGAAATCCTTCTCCCAATCCCACATCTTGATGGACATGTCGTCGGAGCAGCTGAAAATGAAGGGGCGGTTGGGGTGCACCTCGATGAATCGGATGTAGTCGTTGTGCGCGTCCCACTCCTTCACCTTGTCCATAGTATTGTAGTTGAAAACTCTCATCTTCATGTCATCCGTGCCCGCCACAATCCACTGTTTTCGAACAATAAACTTGGCGCAGCGCACAGGATTGTTGCCGGTCTCGAAGGACTTGATCATCGTCTGTGAACAGGTCGTCGGTTCAGCAACGTCGCTCGCAAAGTAACCATAGAAAATACTTACATTTGTGGAGTAATCCCAAATGTATACATTCCCGCTGTACAACGCCGCTAACACCCATGGATTCTGACATGTATGGCACCATATTTGTCAGTGAGTTATCGATGAACTTTCACCAGCATTTGCCTCACCTCTCCGGGAAAAATATCAACGGACTTTACGCGGTCCGACCGTGCAGTCAGCTGCTTCTTGATTGGCAGTCTCAGAGGCTAAGATAAGATAAGTGACGGCTCGTAAGTGGCAGTTACAACTTAAAATATGCGATAGTTTGGCTTACCATTTTCCAAACGAATCTGTCCTTACACACAAACAGACAGTGTTCGGTTCGCTCTCACCGCAAGAATTACCAAATGTAGCTGTGAGCCGAGAATGTATCCCACTATCCATAGGAGATCAAGTCCGAAGTCTATCTCGCTCGATCCTTGTGTCATCGTCGGACGAAAAAGCCGCTCGGACAGCGACCGCCGCACGAGAACCGGCCGCGACATCAGAAATATGACATATGACATATGACATCATATGCATATGACATCCGACATCGTCATGACATATGACATCTGACATCTGACATCTGACATCTGACATCTGACATATGACATCCGGACTAGCCGTTTGGCCGCCTGTCTCCCCCGCCTCACCGAGGCATCTTTTAGGCCTTATACAATTGTAGTTATCGCCAATATCGTAAGTTCCTTCCCACACCAGCCATTCCCGCGAAATCGATACTTTGTGTCTTCTTATCACTTATCACTTTTAATTGAAAGAAGCCCCTATTGATCATGGATAAACAACGATCTGGACAACTTAAGACCCAACCGTCATCTCGATCAACAGCTGATCGCAATATGTCAGTCGCCGTCCGCATAAGACCCCTCAGTTCAAAAGAAATATCAAGCAACATTTCCAGTTGTTGCTCATCGATTGGCGGAGGTATTGTTTGTATTAAAAAAAGCGGCGATCTGCAAGCCAACTTGAAGTCCCAGACTGCTGACAGCGTCAACGACTTTGTCTTTGACAATGTCTTCACTGAAGAAAGCACACAGGAGGACGTATACAACTCAGTCGTACAGCCTGTGGTGAGAAGGTTCTTAGCGGGTGAAAACGGAACAGTTTTCGCGTATGGGGCCACTGGCGCTGGAAAGTCGTACACCATGTTGGGCCAACGCTTCGCCGACCTCACGATGTTTCCAACTTCGGACGAAGAAAGCTCAAGAGGACTTATACATCGCGCATTAGAAGAGGTGTTGCTCGACGTTGAAGAACGCAGGCGAGATGGGGCATTCGGTGAGGGTTTGTCGCTGCACTTGTCATTTTGCGAGATCTACAACGACCAGGTGCAGGACCTCCTAGCGGCTCCAACAACAACAGCGAGCATTCTCCCACAGCCAAAGTATCTCCAACTGCGTGAGGATGCCGATCGCGGAGTCGTTGAAGTGGCAGGTCTATCGGAGCGGGATGTGCGGTCGGTGGGTGACGCGATTGCCGCTCTGCAGCAAGGAACGGCTCTTCGGCGCACCGACGCCACCGGAGCGAATGTTGTTTCTTCCCGCTCCCACGCGATCATTCAGTTGCAGCTTCGTCACCTCAAGCGCACGGCCGAGGGTCGTGAGCGCATGATCGAAAGTCGCTTCACTTTTGTCGATCTCGCGGGTTCTGAAAGGGCTTCCGCGACGAACAACCGTGGAGCGCGCCTGCAAGAGGGAGCGAATATCAACAAGTCTCTCCTCGCGTTGGGAAACTGCATAAACGCTCTGTCGGAAAATCGTCATGTGAAGTACCGCGACTCGAAGCTGACCCTCTTCCTGAAGCCGTCGCTGGAGGGCAACTGCAACTTGGTCATGGTCGCCAACATCAATCCCGCCCAAACCTCGTACGAAGACTCTCTGCACACTCTCACCTACGCGGCTCGTGCAAAGGCCATTAAAATTCGACCAGAGGTGCGCGAGAGACTGCTGGAGTCAACATCGCTGGAGCGTGAGGTGCGCCTGCGGGAGGAGAACGACCTCCTCAAACAGCGTGTGGCGCAGCTCGAGCAAGAATGCCAACGATTGCGTCAATCAGAGGCTGCATCGAGAGAACGGCTTGAAGAGTTCGAAGCCAACAGCAATCGCCGCAAGAGCCGAATGAGCTTCGGGTTCGTTGGTCGTGGCAGCAAAGACCGCGTCTCAAAGGGCAGCCGATCTTCGTCCTCGCGACCCTCCTCGGCCTCGCCCAAAGTTCCAGCACAGTTGGACGAGGATGACATCATCGTACAGCTCCCAGGGGAAGAGACGGTCGAGAGTAGCAGCAACGGAGACGCAGATCAAAGTTGCGTCGCTTCGGCTGCCGCAGAAGTCACAGAAACTGCTGAACCGGCAGCAATGTCGCTCGAGGAGACTGACTTGGCATGGAAGCAGCAAAGCCAGCAGAGAAGGGCCCACAAGGGTTCATCCGCGGGTCTTTTCCGTTGGTTTATCTGTGGTGGAGACGCTGGTCAGGTCGTCGGTCGCGATGAGTGAGCCACATCGTCTCGCGTGTAACTGCAACCAATAAAGTTTCGTCGAAAATCGACAAGGCGAATCATCATCGACAAGGCGCTCACTTATGTATAGTATGTACAATTTGCGTCAGGGACAACCCCGCGTCAGAACTTGCGAAGCCGCTTTCTCTGTGCTGCCTGATCGGGAACAACGGGCTCATAGTGATTGATGCCACACATTTCACTTTCATCGCTGGAGCGAAGAGAAAGACGACTGAGCTCTTGATGCTGCGGAAAAATCGCCACCAGCGCATCCTCACCGCTGATAGCCCGGCGCTCAGGGTCGGGCACCGCTACTTCGTCGGCATCCATGTCATCTGACTCGTCTCCCAGCAACTTATGCAAGACTTCATCCCCCAAGGTAGAAATGGCACCAAACGGCCGTTTTACTGTTCCTCTTGCAGCTGCTAGTCGCTCTGTCGAGGAAGAATGTGCGGCTACAGACGAGACAGGGCACGGGTTGGGTGTCGAGCCGACCATGCTGACCCCAAAACTGCTGCACGTCAAAGGCGACTGCATGGTGGACGATTTTCGCGACACCGCAGGGCTCATATCCATGAGTCTGCTACTATTTTCTGCGGTTGCAGCGGAAAGTGTCGGCAGTAGGGCGCAAGGAATATACACATCGGAAAACCACCCACCGCGCAAAGTCAGCTGAGTTTCAGCATCGAACTGGCGGGGGCTGCTCATGAACAAGGAGTACGCCTGAACATTCAGCGGTCCCTCAACACTGGGCTGAATCATGAGCATCTGAGAGCACAGGTCACGGAGATAAAGGTCTTCTCGGCCGATCAGAGTCAGAGACATGGTAGTACGAACCTGTACTGCGATAACGAAGGATTTGAGAGTCAACACAGGGGACCAGTCCAGAGGAATCTGCATTCGACCTGTCTTCATGTCGATGTTGGGGTGCCATATGGGCTGTACGGCCCAAATCTCGATTGGGCGAAATGGGTAATTCGCTGGAATCTGGAAACAAAAATGAAAGAGGCCTCCGCGGTACGGACCCTCGAAAACAGATATTTCAAGAGCAATACTCCCTGTGTCATTCAAGCATTCTGTTGTCTGCGTAACCTGAACGTGGGATGCTGAACAAGTAAAGTCCGTGACGAACAATTCCGCGGCATCTCGTATCAGGCGGCCGTGGCTGCCGCCGATAGGATTCATCTTCTTCACCTTCACTTTCAGATCAGATGGAGAAATGTGAAAAGCCACGAGATTGAGGGAATGAAGAAGGACTCGTTGGCTGACAGCCGAATGGGAGCTCTTTCCTTCATCGAGTCTCTGACGTACATATATAGGCGTTTAAAACGTCTTATAGTTACTATTTAAGATTATAATTGGTGCAGTGTTTTCATTGACCCCGTTGGAGAGATCACAACAACTTACAGCTGTTAATAGGAGCGACACGACTTAAAATTCCAATGCCTGTTTTGAACAGGAGCTGCGATATGACCATTTCGCTTGTTGCGGTTTACTTGTGGGTCGTGCTCTGAAGATGAAGCGCAATGCCGGTAGAATAGACTGTCCCATCTGAAAGCGTTTCATTTCTTAGGTTTGCAATCTCAAATCTCCGATGGATCACATTGTCGTGTCTGCTTTTATTACACTGTTCAGCCGCTGTAACACTGTAACTAAAAGCCAACTGCATAAACTCTATTTCGTTTCCGCGGTCCACAGCACAAGTGAGTCTGAGAATCGACGTGTAACAGTTCGAAACAGTTTCAGTGCGAGTTGAAGAAAAGAATCAGCAATCTTGAAGAGGAATATCGCGACGATTCCAAACAATGTCTGCAAGCCAATACCCGATCCGCGACATTACTTCTGCACCGGCCCGTCTGGTTGAAAATCAGCGATATCAATTAGGATGCTTCGACTCTCCTATTCGTGAGGCAAATCTTCTGGATATTCCGTCTGCGATACCCTTCCTGCCAAGGTGGCTCAAAAACTTGCATCTTCGTGAATGGCAAGCGTTTCAGATTAAAAACGGAGACTACTTTGTCATGATTGCGGTGTATAACGCGAAAAAGATGGCACTGGTTCATTTCATTGTCTACAATTTCAAGACGAAAGAAAAAGTGAAATACGAGAAACAGCTAAATCTGTTTTCATCGATCTTCGTCCCAAAGTCTTTGTACGACTCCCATTGCTACTATCACGGTGATGACATTTCGATTGACATTCACCATGATCTCGCGTCGAATAAAATGGACATATCGGTAAAAATACGCAACTTTCCCGGGGGCTTGCCCGACTTAGACGCAGAGTTTCACGGGATCCATAACGTTGAAAGATACAAGCCGATGGTGGTCTGCAATCCCTTCTCTGATGACAGTGTCATGTTCTCGCACAAGTGCCTGATGCCTGGAAGTGGAAGCATGCGTATCGCGAAGCCAAGTGGGTCTGATGCGTTCACAACCATTGACTTTCCCATGGAAAGCACCCAAATCATTATCGACGACCACAAAGGCTATTACCCCTACATCACTCGCTACGACTGGGTCACGGCCCTTGGTAAGGATGAACAGTCCGGTAAACTCATCGGCTTCAATTTGACCAACAACCAAGTTGTTCAGCAAGACAAGTACAACGAAAATTGTCTTTGGTTTGACGGGGAATTGCACCCGCTACCACCCATTCGTGTGACTCGTCCCGATGGATATACGGGTGTGTGGTTTGTGCAAGACCAACACGACATGGTGCGCCTGGAGTTTGAGCCTGTCACACACACCTCAGTAAACCTCAATCTTATCGTCGCTTGCAGTAAATACGAAGGGCCGTATGGTGTTTTTCGCGGGTACGTGCGCAAGCGCGATGGTGAAAAGGTGGTTGTGGATGGAATGGTGGGCATGGGAGAGGACTTCTACTTGCGCATTTAACAATTTGAGGTGTAATCCAATGTTTGTTCCGAGTCTGGTCATAGCAAATGCTGCAATTGCCACGCAATGAAATGTAACTGTTGTTGACTTGATTATAATTAAAACCGTTCATATTTTAGAGAGCACGATTATGATCACATTGTTTGTCGTTAGTTGTAGGATGTGTTATTGGGGACTAGCTTCACTCTCTGGTTTCCTCGCACACTGTTTCCCAACAATGTGTTCATACACGTCAATGACATGGAAGTGCGAAGTGCGAAGTGCGAAACCCGCAAACACCTTAGGTATTTGCATTTCTTCATTTTCTAGGGAAATTGATCGCAATGGAGACACACGGTACCGGTGGTAAAAGTCACCGCATGTTCTGCTGTGGCAAAGGTTGGATTCACATCTGTTCCCGACAAACGACAAGAGGGAAGACAACGGATGACGACAAAGCAGTGACATGACAGCGCTGTGTCGTGGTGAGGCGGTGTCGCAGGCGGCGATGTGTCGCCGCAGCGAAAGTCGAAGAGACGACGAGCGAAGAAAACAGAACAAAGATACGCTCCTCCTATTCCATCGGAGCCGTCACTTCGTAATTTGCTGTCCATTCCGGTGTAGGGAGTTGCCCCATCTATTTTCTCCACAGGATTGAAATCATTGAATATGGCCCAGCAGATTCCTATCGTCTTCAGTGAGATACTGAATGTAAGATGGACGAACTGTGCCTTGCAAGGACTTTTGCAATGCTGACTGTGATATGTGTTTGTATGTAGCTTGCGAATCCGCCGTACTCTGTGGCCCCTGACAATATCAAGTTTGGATTTTCTACTCTTGAGTCAGACAAGTATATCACAGTGTGCGAAAATGCTCAGCAGCAAATTGCCATTGTTGACTTAACGGCTGGAAACACCGTGTCTCGCCAAAAGATGTCCGCTGAAGCAGCGATCATGAACCCAGTGTCAAAGGTCATTGCAGTCAGAGGTAATTGCCCAACGATTTTCTCAGATTAGATGCGTGGAAATGACTTCGTTTTGTTGAGCAGCCGGCCAAGTTTTGCAAATCTTCAATTTGGAACTGCGTGCCAAGATGAAGAACCACACCATGCCCGCCCCAGTGACTTACTGGCGCTGGATCTCGCCAAATACTATTGCTTTGGTGACTGCGCAATCCGTGTTCCACTGGTCTATTGAGGGAGACAGTGCGCCTGTGAAGATTTTCGATCGCAACAGCGGCTTGACTGATGGCACTCAGATCATCAACTACCAGGTCTCTGGCGATGGCAAGTGGTGCTTGCTTTGCGGCATTTCGGCCGGTGCGACACCCGGTGTCATCAACGGAACGATGCAATTGTTTTCGATCGATAAGCAAGTGTCGCAGATGTTGCAAGGCCACAGCGGCGCATTCACTGTCCTCAACATCCCCGGAAGAGACGAACCTGCTCAAGTCTTGGCCTTTGAAGACAAGAAGCCCGATCAGCCTGCTAAGATCTTCATCATGGAGGTGGGCCGCGACAAAAACGCCCCCGGAGGAGTGTTCAAGGTCGCCCCTCAGAACATTCCGATGCCCGCCGACGCTGCGAACGACTTCCCCGTGACGATGAATGCCTCGAAGACATCGGGAATGCTGTACATGATCTCGAAGATGGGCTACTTGTATCTCTTCGACATCTTCTCTGGCAAGCCTGTGTATCGTGCGCGTGTCACAACCGACACGGTCTTCGCGTCCACCGAGCACACGGCTACCGGCGGTGTGTTGTGCATCACTCGCAAGGGCCAGGTCCTTCACATCGGCCTGAACGACGCCATGTTGGTTCCCTACATCGTTGGACAACTCCGCGACTCCCAACTGGCCATTGAGCTTGCGTCTCGCTTGAACCTGCCCGGGGCTGACGACTTGTACACCCAGCAGTTCAACACGCTCATCGCCGCTGGCGACGTTCAGGGCGCTGCTCGCGTTGCCGCTGACTCCCCTCGCGGATTCTTGCGCACCCCCGCTACCATTCTGCGTTTCCAGCAAGTTGCTCCTCAGCCTGGTCAGCCACAGCCCGTGTTCCAGTACTTTTCCATTTTGCTGGAGAAGGGCAAGCTGAACGCGATGGAGTCTGTGGAGCTCGCGAAGCCGGTCGTGCAGCAAGGACGTGTGCAGCTGCTGGAGAAGTGGATCGGCGAGAACAAGTTGGAGTTCTCCGAGGAGCTGGGCGACCTGGTGATGGGCGCCGATGTCAACATGGCGCTCACCATCTACCTGGGAGCCAACGTCCCGAACAAGGTCATCAACTGCTACATGCAGCGCGGCGAGTTCGACAAGATCGTCACCTACTCTTCCCGCGTGAAGTTCCCCGTGGACTACGCCTACATGCTTCAGCAATTGGTCCGCAGCAACCCTCAGGGTGCCTTGGAGTTCGCCAAGAAGCTCGTGAGCAACGAGAACGGCGTGCAGCTCTTGGACGCGAACACGGTCCTCGAGATCTTCATGTCGGTGTCGTTGCTGCGTGAGGCGACCGCCTTCTTGTTGGAAGCCCTGAAGGGCAACCGCAAGGAAGAGGGCTTCCTGCAGACGAAGCTCTTGGAGATCAACTTCTTGGGCGGCATGCCGCAGGTCGCCGACGCCATCTTGGGCAACGAGATGTTCTCGCACTACGACCGCAACTACATCGGCCGTCTGTGCGAGCAGTCCGGCCTGGCCCAGCGAGCGCTGGAGCACTACACGGACGTGGCGGACATCAAGCGCGTCCTGCAGAACCACGGCGCGAGCATGAATCCTGAGTTTTTGTTGACTTTCTTCGGCTCCGTGTCTCGTGAGACGTCTCTGGAGCTGTTGAAGGAGCTTTTGGCCCGCAACATCCGCCAGAACCTCAACATCGTCGTGCAGATCGCCACCAAGTACAGCGAGCCGCTCGGTCCCGAGTCGCTGATCAAGCTCTTCGAGGACTTCAAGAGCTACGAGGGCCTCTACTACTACTTGTCGGCCATCGTCAACTTCTCGCAGCTGCCCGTCGTGCACTTCAAGTACATCGAGGCGGCCGCGCGTATGCAGCAGTTCAAGGAGGTCGAGCGCGTCTGTCGCGACTCGACGGTCTACGACCCGCAGGAGGTGAAGAAGTTCTTGATGGAGGCGAAACTGCCAGACCCGCGCCCCCTTATCCACGTTTGCGACCGCTTCGAGTTCGTCGAGGAGCTCACCGCGTACTTGTACTCGAACAACCTGCTGAAGTACATCGAGGTCTACGTGCAGAAGGTGTCGCCCCAAAAGACCCCACAGGTCATCGGCAAGCTGCTCGACTTGGAGTGCAGCGAGGACTTCGTGCGCAATCTGCTGAACTCCGTCGGTCAGATGTGCCCCGCCGCCGAGGTAGTCGAGCAAGTTGAGCGTCGCAACCGCTTGCGATTGTTGCAGCCGTGGCTCGAGGCCCGCGTGGCTCAGGGCAACACCGAGACCGCGGTGCACAACGCGATCGGAAAGATCTACATCACCATGAACCGCGACCCCGTGCAGTTCCTGCAGAACAACCAGTTCTACGACCCCAAGGTCCTCGGCTTGTTCTGCGAGAAGCTCGACCCCCACTTGGCCTTCGTCGCGTACAAACACGCTCGCGGCGAGTGCGACGACGCGTTGATTCGTGTGACGCAGGAGAACGGTCTCTTCAAGGACCTCGCGCGCTACCTCGTTGAGCGCCAGGACATCGAGTTGTGGACCCGCGTGTTGCGTCCCGAGGGCTACAACCCCGAAGACCCTGAGCCCCCCTCGCGTCGCTACCTCCTCGACCAGGTGGTGCAGACGGCGCTGCCGGAGGCGCGAAACCCCGATGAGGTGTCCACCACCGTCAAGGCCTTCATGCAGTGCGACATGCCCGAAGAGCTCATCGAGCTGCTGGAGCGCATCGTGTTGCAGGGCTCCGAGTTCTCCAACAACAAGAACCTGCAGAACCTGCTCATCCTCACCGCCATCCGAGCGGCGAAGGGCAAGGTCATGGAGTACATCAACCGCCTCGACAACTTCGACGGCCCGGACATCGCGAAGATCGCTGCCTCGGACGCGAACGAGCTGTTCGAGGAGGCGTACACCATCTACGTCAAGTTCGGCAAGAAGGCCGTCGGGGAGGAGCAGGTCACCCACCAGGTGAACGCCGTCGAGATCCTCGTCGACAAGATCCGCGACTTGGACCGCGCGAAGGAGTTCGCCGAGCGCGTGAACGCCGCCGCTGTCTGGAGCAAGCTCGCACGCGCGCAGTTGAACAACAACCTCGTGGCGGAGTCCATCGCCTCGTACATCAAGGCCAAGGACGCCACCGACTACCTGTTGGTCATCTCCGCCGCCGAGCAGGTCGGCGACTACGAGAACCTCACCTCGTATTTGAAGATGGCGCGCAAGCTCATCAAGGAGACCATCATCGACACCCAGCTGATCTACGCCTTGGCGCGCATCAACAAGCTGTCGGAGATGGAGGAGGTGATTTCGGTGCCCAACGTCGCCAAGATCGACCAGATCGGCGAGCGCTGCTTCGACGAGGGCCTCTTCGAGGCGGCCAAGCTGTTGTTCATCAACATCAACAACAACGCGAAGCTCGCGCTGTGCTACATCCAGTTGCAGCAGTTCCGCGAAGCCGTCGACGCCGCCACGAAGGCCAACTCCGTGTCGACGTGGAAGGAGGTCAACCTCGCGTGTCTGCGCGCGCAGGAGTTCCGCCTGGCGAACATCTGCGGTCTGCACATCATCGTGCACCCCGACCACTTGGAGGAGCTCATCGGCCACTACGAGCGCGCCGGTCGCTCCACCGAGCTCATGCAGTTGATGGAGCAGGGCCTCGGCCTGGACAACGCCCACGCGGGCATCTTCACCGAGCTGGGCGTGCTGTACTCGAAGTACCTGCCCGAGAAGCTCATGGAGCACATCAAGATCTTCTGGAGCCGCATGAACATCACGAAGCTCTTGCGTGCCTGCGAGCGCGCGTTGTTGTGGAACGAGATGGTCTACCTGTACAAGGAGGACGGCCAGCACGACTCGGCGGTGCGAACGATGGTGGAGCACACCGTGGCGTTCCAACACGACCTCTTCTTGGACTGCGTCCAGAAGGTCCGCAACCCTGAGGTGCAGTACCGCGCCATCACGTTCTACCTGGGCTACCACCCCATGCAGCTCGGCCGCCTGCTCCAGGTGCTCACGCCCCACTTGGACCACGCCCGCGTCGTGCACCTGCTTCGCAAGCACGAGGCGCTGTCCCTCGCGCTTGAGTACATGCGCTCGGTGCAGAAGGAGAACTTGTCGGTGGTGAACGAGGCCATCAACGAGCTGGCCATCCTCGAGGAGGACTACGAAGCGCTGCGCTCGTCCATCGACGACTTCGACAACTTCGACCAGATCTACCTCGCCCAGAAGATCGAGCGCCACGAGCTGTTGGAGTTCCGTCGCATCTCCTCGTACCTGTACAAGAAGAACAAGCGCTGGTCGCAATCCATCGCGTTGTCCAAGGCCGACCGCATGTACAAGGACGCCATCGACACGGCCGCCGCTTCGCAGGACACGGACCTGACCGAGGACCTCTTGCGCTTCTTCGTGTCCGTCAATGACCGCGCTTGCTTCTCTGCGTTGCTCTTCACGTGCTACGAACTGGTGCGCCCCGACACCGTCCTGGAACTCGCCTGGAGACACGGCTACACGGACTTCGCCATGCCATTCATGTACGTGTCTTCTTCCTTCGCTGCTTTGTCGCCGTGCTCACCGCTTCGTCTGTTGTAGTGTGCAATATGTCCGCCACCTGCACGATCGCATGCACGCGCTGGAGACCCGCACTGCGCCACCGAAGGAGGAGGCAGCTGCGGCGGTCGACGCCGGATTCGGCGCGCCTTTGATGGGCCTCGGCAACGAGCCGCTGATGATCACGAATGCTCCTGCGTACGGCGCGTACGGCTACCACACTGCGGGCGGCATCCCCGACCCTTACGCACAAGCCGCGATGCCTGGCTACGGAGCGCCCAACATGGGCGGCATGAACATGGGCGGCGCCTACGGCGGCGGCTACTACTAAATACTCCGCCTCGCCGCTCGCTCCCCCGCTAGTATTGTATATCCTCCGCCGCGTCGCCGTCCAGTTTTAAGTTACTTAGCTCTTTTTCTTTAGTGCGTTAACGGTCACCGAAATATCTCACTACAACGCCGCCAGTGTTCAGCTTGTTGCCGTTCAGAAATCGTCGGACTCGGAGTAGTTGCCGTCGCCGCGGCGGTCGTCGTCCTCTTCGTCGTCGTCATCGTCGTCGTCGTCCTCCTCGTCGTCGTCGTCGTCGAGGAAGTCGTCGGCCACGGCGCCCCGCCCCGCCGACGACGACCCGCCGCTCTTGCCGCGCCCCGCCTGCGCGCCCCCACCCGCGCCGCCTGAGTGGTGGAGGCCCCCGCGCCCCGGCGCCTGTGCTTGCTGTTGTGATGGTCCGCGGCCGCCGCCGCTCTGGTAGCGCTCGTTGACGGAGAGTTCTTCGTCATCGTCGTCGTCCTCCTCTTCCTCCTCGTCGTCGTCGTCATCGCTGCGACCGCCTCTGCGACCCTTACCGCCGCTACCGCCATTTCCACGTCGATTCCCTCGTCGATCGGCGTCGTCTTCATCTTCGCTGCGGCCTCCACGTCCGCCACGCGAGGCGATGCCACCACTGACGCGGCCGTTCGTCGCGTTTTTGTTGCCGAACACTCCACCGCCAGCCTCACTGCCCGCCGCCAACGCGCGTCCTTCGGCACCGCCACGCATTAACTCGACTTCTTCCTTCAACAACCGCTCGCGCATCTTCTTCAGACGCGCCTCCGTCTCTTTGGCGGCCTCCTCCTCCGCCATGCGGAAGCGGTCCAGTTCGCCTTCGAGGTACGAGAGATTGCGCTGCCGCTCGACGTACACTTCGTAATAGCGCTGCAACTCTTTCTCCAGCTTCTCTG
Source organism: Poteriospumella lacustris (assembly GCA_008000375.1). Classification (NCBI taxonomy): domain Eukaryota; class Chrysophyceae; order Chromulinales; family Dinobryaceae; genus Poteriospumella; species Poteriospumella lacustris. The sequence goes on from SMOI01000339.1 coordinate 27,584, forward strand.
CTTCCTCCAGGAACTGAGGCTTCACACTCTCCAGCGACTTCAAGCGCTTCTCTGTCCGTTCGAGTTCCTCCGAGCGCTTCGTGATCTTCGCCGCCAACGTGCGCTGGTCGGCTTCGAGTTCTTCGGCTTCTTTCTTCGCATCCTCAACGGCCTGGCGCGTATTGTCGATGAGGTCTCGCACCTTTCGCTCCACGGCTTGCTGATCCTTGGAGCCCTCTGGCGCGGCGGCTGCAACGTCAAGAAAACGCAGCGCCTTGCTTCGTTCGCCTCGCTCGCTGAGCTCGGCCTCCAGCAAGTCGTAGAGACGCGCACCCGACTGCGTGAGCTCGGAGGCGAGTTTGCGTGCATCCTTTACGTCTTGCATTTTAATTTGGGGCGGTGGCGTGTCGTCTTCGGCGTTGGTGGATTGCTGGCGGTGTCTGGGCTGTGCCGACCGGGTCGCCTTGTGCAGCAGCGTTGCGAGCTTCAGCAATTCTTGAACCGCGCGCCCATCGGATGCGTACAGTTTCTTCGTGTTGAGCTTCAGGCGGGCTTTGGACGCCAACAACGACGCGATTCCGGTGAGGAAGTCCACGCGTTCGTTCTCGAACTCGACTCTGTCGGAGATGGTTGTGTCGGGGTCGTAGAGCTTGACCATCCAGTACAGAACGTCTGCGACCAGCTCGAAGTTGGGAGTTCGAAAGTTTTCCATCTATACGGGAGTGTTAGTGGGCATGAACGGAAAGCATGCGGATCGCGGATGGCGTACCGATATTAGCCGGGGATACCCCAAGGCCCGCATTATCTCGGTGAAATCTGTGCACGAAGAACGGAATAAGCTGAGGCAAGTCAAATGGGCGTCAAGATCATACTTCGAAGTTCTCTATACGACATTTGTCTTGAATACAGGCTTCCACTATCTTATCTTCGTCCGTTTCTTTCGGCACGACTGCAGAGCCGCTTAGGCAATTGTCAACCAGGTCTATGATGAGGAGATTGCGCACTCAGCAGTTGAGTTGGACGATCTATCCCCCACTGTTGAAAGCTTCTACACGTGTCCCCGACGCGTGTCAATGATTCGCTGATGATTCTAGCGGAAATGCCATGCACACAGGAAGGACATAACTTGGACTTTGGACGACCAAAGCGCCGTCGTTGTGGGAGGGCACCGCCGCGGTTCAAAAATGACCGTTTCGATTCGCGGGAGGCCTCTGCCGTGACAGGGCGCTCTGCGACCGATGCCCTCACGGACGGACGTATCCTATCTGCTTACTTTGGCGGTAGACACATTACGAGACCAAAGTAAGCGTCGCTTTCGCGTCGCCACTGTCGTCGTCGTCGTCGTGTTGCTTCAGTTCCCGTCGCATTGGGTGGGCTCTGTGGCTCTATGGCTCTATTGGGCATTGGGCATTGAAGTTTTCCAAGCGCAATGGGGTCGTTCGTCGGCCCTCATCATGTCGCGTTGTACACAGTTCTAGTAGTTACCCATTGAAGCTGTAACGTGTTGCACTTGAGGTGGACAAGACCAGCGAACAGACATTTCTTTTACTTTGCCTATGAGAGACAACGAGAAAGTGCGACTGGTAGGCTCCGCCGTGGAGTTAGTTCCGTATGAGCGCGTATTTGTGGAGCGGTATCACCAGTGGATGCAAGATACCTTCCTCTTGGACACGACTGCTTCGGAGCCACTGACGATCGAGCAGGAATACGAAATGCAGACGTCTTGGCGAGAAGATCCTGACAAGTGCACCTTTATCCTTCTCTCCAAGAGAAATGAAAGCGATGAACTAGGCGATGATGAAGTGAGTCGTATGATTGGGGATGTGAACCTCTTCGTCAGTCAACGGTTCTACGAATGGGTTGGGGAGGATCAGGTGGAACGAGAGGAGAAAAATGCGGAAGTTGACATCATGGTGGCCGAGAAGACCTCGCGAGGAAGAGGCATAGGTGTCGAGGCAGTTAAGTTGATGCTTTGGTACGGCGTGAGGCATCTGGAGATCTCCCGATTCTTTGCGAAAATCAACAAGTCAAACGAGTCGTCGATCAAGCTGTTCCGAAGGTAAGCGGCTATAACGTCTTTTGCGCTTGACATACAAAATCTTATGTTGGTGGTGAAGGTTGGGCTTCAAGGAGACACACTATGTTGCCGCCTTTGAAGAATACGAATTCCAACTGTGCCTTCACGAGGAGGCCCTGCAGACGATTCTCACCGAAGTCGACCAACTCTGTCCCTTTCAGGCGTACCCTCACTACTGAAGAACGGACACTTGATTTAGACCCAATCATATTCCCAATATCCCCCGTTAAATATGGAGGATGCAGTACAATAAGTGCTCAGCTGGCCCCTACAGACTCATAATTCACTCGAAGAGCATTGGTCGAGTCCAAAGCCTCTTGTTGGAACTGCGTGACTGGTATTGTGAACAGGTTAGCCTGGACTTCAACGCTACTGCCAACAGATTCTGCTGGCTACACATCTATGTACACAGCAGACGATGCACATGTCCGTGCCCGCTGCCTCATCGTCGTCGTCGTCGTCGTCGTCGTCGTCGTCGTCGTCGCGTCCGCCTGGCAGAGAGGAATTGCGTACGTCGCCAGAGGGAAGTGTGCTCCGCAAGAGCGGAACTCCTCAACTGAGGGCGATTCTTCAGAGGTCGCGACTTGGCGCTTGCCGCAGAGCACCAAGGATCATAAACGATTTGTCACTATAGCTTCCAGTCTTGCCCCGTCTCTCTTTTTTTCAGCTGTGAAGGATTGACCATGCCGGCGGAAGATCCAAAAGAAGCAACGATCACAGCGGAGACTGAAAACGAAGCTGCTGAGAAAAAGAAGAAAATCGACAAAGATGCGAAAGAGAAACCCGAAGAGCTCTCTGAAGAAGATATTGCTCTCAAAGAGGGCCTAGAATTAGCAGTTCAGCGATTGATGGAAGAAGACGTCGCATTGCACCAGGCTGCTTTGAATCACCTGGCCAACGAAATCAAGTCCGCAACGTCGTCCATGACATCCGTGCCAAAGCCGCTTAAGTTCTTGCGTCCGCACTACGATTCTCTAAAGATAGTCTACAATCGCTGGGAAGAGTCTCATGCGATGAAAACATTGTTGGCGGATGTGTTATCTGTGCTGTCCATGACCATGGCTGTGGCCGGTTCTCGCGAGTGCCTGAAGTTCAAACTGCTCGGCACTGCTGCAGACTGTTCTGCATGGGGCCATGAATATATTCGATCATTGGCAGGAGAAATCGCGGAGGAGTTTAATGCTCGTGCAGCTGAGGTGGAGGCCGAACTGGCCGAGGAGGAGTACGTGATCAGCGAGGAGCTGATGAACCTGGTGGAAGACGTTGTCCCCTTTCAAATGCACCACAACGCAGAGGCCGAGGCAGTCGACCTCTTGATGGAGATCCGCCAGTTGAGCAAACTCATCGACTCTCCGGTGGTGGACGAGAAGAATTTCGAGCGCGTGTGCCTGTATCTCTTGCGCTCCGCCGCGTACGTGTACGACCCGGACGACTTGGCGATGCTCTACAATGTGACTTTCCACATTTACAAGACACAGCGACGCTTTACCGATGCACTGCGGGTGGCGTTGAAAATTGACGACGAAGAGAAAGTTCGCGAGCTGTTCGCAATGACCGACGACGGTCCGTCGATGGCCGAGAAGCAGCAGATGGCGCTGCTTCTTGCTCGCCATCGGTCGCACATCGTGCTAGGCGACGACGCGTTGGATCCGTTGGTGAGCAACCAGTCGTTGTCCACGCATTTTCGTCATGTTGCGCGTAGCATGGACCTGGCCAAGCCCAAATCTGCGGAGGAGGTGGTCGGTGGTCCGAGTGTCACGCGAAAGCAGCGACAGAATCCGCAGGACATTTTCGGCGCCTTGTTCAATCGAGACAACAACAGTGGCACCGAGTCCGCGCGAGGAAACTTGGCGCTGTCTCTCATCAATGCGTTTGTCAACGCAGGCCACGACAGCGACGTGTACGTCAACAACACGCTCGTGGAACAGGCAGCGGCGGCGGCGGCAACAGCGACCGCCGCTGGCGACGCGCCGACCACGCAGAGCATCTTGACCGACTGGTTGTCGCGCAACAAAGGCGCCGGCCTGACCGTCGCGGCAGCTTCTCTGGGCCTCGTATCCTTGTGGAACGTGGAGGAGGGCTTGAACCGCGTCGATCCGTTGCTGTACCACCAGGACCCCAGCGTGCAGGCGGGCGCCGTACTTGCCATCGGTCTGATGAACTGTGGCGTGCGGGACGAAGCCGACGCGGCTTTCGCATTGCTGTCCGACTACCTGACCAGCGAGACCACGCCAACGGCGCTGCGCCAATCGGCGATTCTCGGTCTTGGCATCTGCTACGCGGGAGCACGAAAGGAAGAAGTGAAGGATGTGCTGGAGCCGGTCGTGAGCAACGCCGACAGTGCGTCGACAGGCGCATTGGCCGAGGCGGCGCTGGCGTCGGCGGCCCTGGGACTCGTGTTTGCTGGAACAGCACACGATGAGCTGGGCTCGAGCATCTTGCAACGCCTGATGGAGGCGAGCGAGACGGAGCTGGACCAGCCCTTGTCGCGCTTGCTGGTGTTGGGCTTGGGCCTGCTGTTTCTGGGCAAAGGCGAAGCCGCAGAGCCCTTCCTGGAGGCGCTGCACACCATCGAGCACCGCCGCGGAGCTTTCGCAGTCACAGTGCTTGAGAGTTGCGCGTTTGCAGCCTCCGGCAACGTGCTGAAGGTGCAGGACATGCTGCGGCTGTGCGCGGAGCACGCCCCGGTACCTTTGCCGACGGCTGCGCAGTCATCCTCCGCTGCCCCAGCGGCTAGCGGCATGGCTGGTCTCGCGGGTCTCGCGGGTCTCGCGGGGGGTGCAGGCGCTGCTGGGTCCGCCGGTGGAGCGGAGACGAAGGAGGACCCCGCACTTGTTGCGCAGGCACAAGCCTTGGGCGACCGCCAAGGCGCGGCGGTGCTGGGCATCGCTCTCATCGCGATGGGAGAAGAAGTGGGCGCAGAGATGTCTCTGCGATCGTTCGACCACTTGCTGCAGTACGGAGACTTGCCGGTGCGCCGTGCGCTGCCGCTGGCTTTGGCGCTGCTGCACCTGTCGAACCCAGACTACAGCATTGTCGACCAGTTGTCGCGTTTGTCGCACGACGTCGACACGGACACGGCCCTGGCTGCAGTCCTAGCGCTTGGGCTGATATCTGCTGGCACGAACAACTCGCGCGTTGCAAACCTCCTGCGCCAATTGGCCGATTTCTATGCGAAGGATCCACAGGCGCTGCTGACCGTGCGCATCGCGCAGGGTCTGAACGGCATGGGGAAAGGGCTGCTCACGTTGTCGCCGTTTCACTCCGATCGCCTGTTGCTGCACTTTCCTTCGCTGGCAGCCGTGCTGGTGGTGCTGCATCTGGCGCTCGATCTGGGACACACCCTTTTGGACAGTTCGCAAGCGGCCAACACCTCACAGGTTGGCGGCCAACCGCAGTGGCTCTTCGTTCTGGTCGCTGCACTCGCCCCTCGCTTCCTTCACACGGTGGTTGCCAGCGAGGATGGGCAGTTGCAGCCGCAGTCGGTGTCGGTTCGAGTCGGTCTGGCTGTCGAGACGGTCGGCCAAGCCGGTCGGCCGAAGACGATCACTGGCTTCCAGACCCACAGTACACCGGTGCTTTTGGGCCCCAAAGATCGCGCCGAGCTGGCGGCTCGCGATTTCCGCGCAGTGTCAAGCGCAGTAGAAGGTGTGGTGATTGTGCAGAAGGTGGACGACCCCGACGGAGCGCTGTGATCGCGAAGATTGTAGATAGGACGGCCGCGACTCGCTGGATCTTGTACGCGCCGCAGACATTAGTCGCCTTTCGCGATTCCTCCTTTTAAACGCTCAGAACTCCATAATTCATGATGGGATAGTTGTTTTACATCGCATACCAAGCCGTGCAGAGTCGTTACGACGTGGCAGTGGCGGTCGGCGCGGCAACGGCAACGGCTTCGTTCGACGCCGCCTGTTGGCGCATCAGTCTTGTCAAGACATCGAGCCACATGTCTCGCTCTGTGCGGTTGTGAAACCTTAGATCAACACCTCCGCCGCGCTGGAACTTTATAGAAAGATAGCAGTCCCAGCTGCCACTGCTCATGAGTGCGGCACTGTCGGCGACAGTGGCCTTGATCTTGTCGGGAGGACCCGCGACAAGGCCCGTGATGTCGGATATCCGCGCCTCCTTGTGCTTGCGGTTCGTTGATTCATACTCGCTTAGGCATAAAGTACGTGCTTCCAACTTGATCCATGCAAGTCGACGATCATAAGTGGCCTTGTTGTGGAACTTCTGTTCCACAATCATGCCTTTGAACACCGGCTGCTCACGATCGAAACCATTCAACGATTCGTCGGCTGGAATGCTGACGAAAACTCCAGCAACTTCGTTCTCTCTATCTACAGCGCCCCCTGCTTCGTGGTTGGAGACAGCAGATGATGCGTGTTCCTCGTAGATGGCCGGCTTGTCGGCGGACTCACGACTTGGGGAGGCAATGCTGGGCTCCACGCAGGGGCACGCACCTGCAACTAACTTTTGCCCCATTCGCCAGGATTGGAAAGGCTAGCAGGCGCCTAGACTCCGATATCTTATGAGGCGGAAGCGCTTCGTTGCGAACCGTCGGAATGGTAAGTGTCCAATCGCACTGCTGCGGC
>SMOI01000340.1:0-33602 GCA_008000375.1 Poteriospumella lacustris
CAGACACGGCGAAACTTGGACCCCCCACACCCCCTAAAGGCCTCTCCAATCACAGTGGTGATTGCTTCGGAACAAGCAGCTTTGCCCGAGAACGCGATAACGACACATTCGTTTGGACCAAACAAAGAATGCACCGCGTTCATCAAAAACGTTTTGCCGCAACCAGCGGCACTATGCCAGAGTTGAAGAACTGGACCGTTCAGCGACATCAACGAGGCCCTGGGCAGCGTGGCGCTGGTCTGCTCTCAGTGTAGGTGATTCGTTGCTCTTCCAATGTGACCACGATTCTCTACATTTTCTCGGGCTCGAGATGGATCGTAGTCTCTCAATGCGTCGATGTCAAAGGATAATTGTCTCGCGACAAAAGTTCGCGAAGGTTGATGTCCTTGGTTCACACCAGGAGGTGCGTCATCCTCGACGACAACGGCTGAGGTTCTCGCGTCTGCCTCCCCTGAATGGTCAACGCCTGAAAGGTATCTTGAACCACCTACGCGCAGGATACACAGCTGACGTTCACAACTCTGGGGATTTGGAGGCTGATTCCGATCACTAAAAGGAGTACGTCCGATTTGTGGATAGCTTTTGCGTCAGGCGAGTCTGTTGTTCAATTTATCTGTGTGAGTTTATGCTGTTCGAGCTATCTGTTCCCGTTGTGGCACTTGCATATATTGATCTTAGATTGGGAGTAATTGACCCGGCTTTCCGCGAAAGTTCCGTATGACAAGATTCAAACCGTACTCGAATTAATTATACAAATTAGGGCCGTCCTACGATGGAAAAAACAGGACTTTTTTCCAAAGTGGACTTTGGGAAAAAGTCCTGTTTTTCATACTACGATAGCAAAAATGTGCATTTTTCCAAAGTGCACTTTGGAAAGTCCCGTTTTTTCGGCCGAACCTCGCGGCGAAGTTCGACGAGGTTAAAGTGCACTTTTTTGGCAGTGAGGCACGACGACGAACATAGGATCCACTGATTCGCTTCCACTTTGCGATAGAATACTGATGTCAAATCGTTCGAAAAGACCTATCAATCATGCCAAAGATGAATTATTCCACAGAACTTGAAATTTGGACACCGAATGCAGGTACCTATTGTGAAAAATTCAACAGTATTTGGTTTGCTTTCTCTTCATTGTTGTTCTAGCCATTTAAATCCACACCCACATGAAAAAGAATGGCGACGAAAAGTAGCAAGAAGAAGAAAGCAAAGACGAAGGCGCTGAAAATTGGATGAAGCTCACAAGTCAGGCCTCAAATGGCACTTCAGGGACAAGTCTCTCTTATCACCCATCGAAAAGGGTCGGAATGAAGTCTTGTCCTTTTTGTCGATCACGCCGGGTTTTGAACTTCTTTTTCCTCGTAGAAGTCAATGAGCTGTAAATTTTGAATTATGAGTGGGGCAGAGTTTGGTTATCGCTTTTTTTCTCTTGTACTTTCTCTTCTGTGCAATCGTGGCACTGTCCAGACTGGTAGATTTTGAATTTCTGGTGAGCTGGAGATGTTCTCTTTCTTCCTTGACCTCTTCATCTTCTCGTCCTCATTGTCTGAATGACTTGTTTTACGCTGCGCTGTTACCTGATTGCTTCCAAAGGAAAGAAGATCCCGATACTTCCTGAAGGTGCCTCTGAGCATAAAAACAGCTTTTTTCTTCCTACGATAAAGTGCACTTTTGAGCCCAAACACCTGTATTTGAAACAGCACTTTTGTCCCCCATCCTACGATAAAAGTGTACTTTCGGAAAAAACAGCCGTTTTCCGAAAGTCCCGTTTTTTTCATCGTAGGACGGCCCTTATGTTAAGTACAAGTATCCCAAAGCGCGCTATTAACATTCCGAACGTGCGCTCAGAGGAGTATTGATAGGCTGTTGCATCTTGCGAGAGCGAGGTGAGCATTGACGACATTGACATAAACTTTTGTTTTGCATCAACCAGGCCCTGCATACCATAGGCAAAGTACCCTTTTCGAACAAACCCAGTCACGGACGTTGTTCAAAACTTCCTTCATGTCGGGTCGATTCATACGGAAAACGACGCCATCGACGGCTGCAACAAATTGTCTTCATCGGCGGTGAGGGGAACACGATATTATCGATTTCTTCAGCAATAGCTTCAACGCATTCGAACACAAAAGCACGTAGTTCTCTTGACCCTTTTCGGAAGCTCCCGGATAAGCGGCAATGCATTTCCAGATAAGCAAACTCCAAAATGGTCATTCTTCGTCTGGTCTTCTTTTCGACGTATACTCTGCACATAGTTAACTCTGCGCTCAGGTTAACCCTTAATGCCCGCTCTCTTGCCAAAGCAGTGGCGTATTTCTCGTTCTCCCGACGAAGGAGCTTACTAATGACTTGTTCTGGACTCTCGTCGGAGTACTCTTCCGAATCAAAAATATTTGATGGGTTATAGGTCCCTGACTTTCACAAGAGTAGAAATTCAACATCAATATGATATAAAGTAAAGACAATTTTCACGAATACCTTGCGCTTTCCCATCAGAGAACATGTTGTGGCCGCCATGGCACATGTCGGTTTTGAGGACAGTTGTACAGGTACCGACATGTACAGGTTTTGAGTGAGACATCGCAACCTGTACATGCACAGGTACAGGGTTTCCTACAGATTTTCCCAGTACAAGCGCTGCGTGGGAGACCTCTTTCACCATGAAAGTCTTTGTCGAGAGCGTGATCGAGAGCGAAGCGTGATCAAACTGCAGCCTAGTCAACGTCAGCCGCGAAGAGACGTGAGAAGCGGATTGCTTCTCAGTCTTCGGTGTATGCGAATGCAAGTAAAGCCACTGCTCCGCTATCTTCAACTGCGAATTCAAAACAGAGCAATAGAAGCGGTAGCAAAGAGCTTATTGGAGCTCTGGCTGACTTGGTTTAAGAGTCCATAGGACACGAAGAATTTTATTGGAGACCAGTAGTCGCAATACTGACCGACTCAAATATGCGTAAAATGGGGAGACGATCTGCACCACTTCCAAGTGTAAGACTTTCGCCAGGACCTGGTAGATCTCCCTTTCGTTCGACTCTGGATGCCTTCGATAACGAGGATTGTGATGTTCTGCGCTGATGACGATTGTTGACGCTGCTTAGCATTCTGATTATTTCTATTATTTAGTTGAGCACTTTGCACGCAAAACTAGTGACTCCAATCGCTGAGACTCATTGATTAAGCCGACACTTTCTCGGTCGTGAATATATATTAAGTGTCCAACAGACTTCGGGTGACTCTACGAAATCCTAGAGCATAGGGCCGCTGAGAAAGCTGTGTGGCCTGCCGAGCCGCGTAGGTCTGTGTGCGGCGGAGGTGTCCGTTACTTCAGCAGTTAAGCAGCTCAACTTGATCACCGTTCCTTCCATTGCTCGATCGATCGATCTTCGATGTTCGATCTTCAATCGTCGTCTTCAATCGTCGATCTTCAATCACTTTATGCGAAGACTCGTCATTATCGAGTTGTCATTCGTTGTAGAGAATCCAAGAAATGCCGACATCAAGGATAAAGAAGACCAAAACTGCAAATTCTTTTCGTGTTATCTTGAGGCTCGAACTTCAGCACGCTCAGAACGATGCGAGTGTTGAAGAAGTAGACCTGGAAGGAATTACATTCTTCGATTCGGTTGAAGACCCTCAAATAGTAGAGGCACGCTTTTCTTCTGTTGTGCAAAGTGCACAACCTTCGGTGGCCACGGCAATTGATGAAGTCAGCTCTGTTGCTGTCGTTCAGTCGCCCTCATCAATAGGAAAACCGTATGATTGGTAAAGTCTACTGAGGGTAAACAGCATGATTGGTTCTCCATTGTTGACGGATTCCACGGCCACCAATTCCAGGTTGCTCAATGTGGTGAGCAGTTTAATTGTGATTGCACAAAAGGCCTTTTATTGAAGTATCAGTCAAGATCGCAGTCAAGATCTCCAAAGGCAGTAGTTCCAAACTCGACTCTTGGAAAATCGACTTATTCAAGGAGTTTCATGAGTCACGTTTTCAGTCGTTTTTTCTTCGTCAAGGTTGCGTTGGCCCAAACTAACCTGTGTTCTTGGTGGAATTCACCAGAGGACTGACGCGGGCATCCTGCGTCAGGTCTCGTCATGACCGAGGCAATCGTGACCACTGTCCTGGTTGTGAGCAGTCAAGGGTCATGCCGAGGTAATGGTGGCGAGGGCCGTGTGTGGCCTTGATGGGGCCGAACACGGCGGCGAGGGTGTCCAGCACGTTGGTGAGGTCTGCTTCATCTCGACTTGTGATGAGGAGGTCATCGACATACGAACTGTGCACTGTGTCGCTCCTTGTCCGTGGTTAAGAACACACTCATCGTGTGGATTGGGCTTGAATCCAGCAGCTTGCAGTGTTGTCTGGATGCGCTGGAAGAGTAGCTTGCTACTCTCCACGCACCCATACATTGCTTTCAGCAGCTTCACCACGATGGTTCCGTCTTTGAGGCGGAATGGGTGGAGTTCCGAGCGTAGAGTGCATAGTACGTTTGCCACGACGGCCGGCAGTCCGACATCGGTACCTTTAAGTACGCACCCACGATGTCCGCGGTGCATACCAGTCTCCGCTCTTCGGCATCAGAACGACATCATTCTGAGAGAGATTGTTACTTTGAAACTCAGATTCACGGAAAATAAATGTATTCGTGTGAACGTTGGTGTGACCGCGAGAGGTAAGACAAAAGTTGATTTCCCGAGTCGCAGCAACAAAAATGAGAGAGGTACCGGGTGATTTCGATCAGAAAGTTGCAACTTTTGTGGACGTCGGCTCAAAACCTATTCTTACATTAAATATTGGATGTCTCCACTACTTCCCAAGACAAGTCTGTGAGTGGCTAGATGCTCCCCCAGACCTCCTCAGATTTCTCCCATACACGATGTTTGTGCAGGTTGCTCGAGCACCCTGTACAAACATCGTGTCTGACTTGCACAGAGTTCATATTCTTTGCTTGTGAACTTTCGTGATGGATAGCGAAAATCTTGGGTGCTGCAGTGATCTTGGGTGATCTGGTGCATAATTCACAGAGAACAAGAAGGAAGCTGAAAATCTTGTCTGCATTGTTGAGTGGCGACGGGCGTCCTCGCTTTGGCGTTTCTTCCTTGCCAATGTCAAAAAGGATGCTTTCAAGATGGTCGCGTCATTCCCGTGAGTTCCAGAAACGAGGATTCATCGCCGTTGGTGATCACATGCCTCCTCGGACTGTCTTGAACGAACGTTCGTACGTATGTCCTTGTGTACCTATCTCTCATATATATACTGAATGTAATGCATAACTGTACATCACTCACTCTGTGCAACAGTTTGGCTGTGTGTCTGTTTGGGTGGTCGAACACTGACACTACCTCGCTAGTTGTGTCATTTGTCATTTGTAACGTAGGTTAGTCTGGGCCGAAGCAATCAATCTGACACTTGCTTTGTGTGCATTTAAGATTTACAAATAAGTTTTACCCTAACTCTTTTTACGCAAGCGATTGTGATAGTTATAGTACATGCCTCAAGTTGACTTCACTTCATACATACATACAGAAAAAGAAAAAAACGAATGCAAGCCTGCAGGCGCGCTTCGCGCGCGTTGCCTGATCGATTCCGCGATCTGCGCGCGCTTCGCGCGCATGTTGATAGCAAGACGACAAGTCTGCAGGCGCGCTTCGCGCGCGTTGTAGGACATATGACATATGACATATGACAGTTGAAAACACTACCGAGGTAGAGGCTTCAGACAGAAGCACAGACAGAAACACAGACAGACAGACAGACAGACGGACACCACGAAACTTGGTTCCCCACACCCCTTAAGGCCTTCTCAATCACTTTGGTGATTGCTTCGGAACTTGACTCCACCTCTCACGTTGGCGTTTGGTTGTGTGTCTGTTTGTAACGTCATCGACGTACATACTTAGACGTCTAAAGAACTACTCTGGAACTTGCTTCTTCACGGAACCATCGGATTTGTATGGATTGGCCGCACCATTGGCCTGCATCTGTCCGGCCTTCCTCCGCTAACAGGTAAGCCTATCTGTCGCTTTTGGACAAGTCTGTTTGGTGTTTGACGTCTCACGCATCAGTTAATTACATTACACAATGGAACGCGGCGTCCATCACGCAAGATCGGCGAAAGTCGACGACCCGGCGCTTTCTACTGGCAATATATCGCCTTTCGGCCGCCAAGTTGAGTACACCGCAGTGCGGATGAACACGGTTGTTACCGATGGTGTTCGCCCGTTGCCCATCGCGCCTCCTGCGCAACGCCACCGCATCGATCGATCCTCTTTCGCGACGCCACCGCATCGATCGACCCTCTTTCGCGACGCCACCGCATCGATCGACAACGCCTTCGCCGTCGCTGGCCCCGACGACAAAGGCGTGTCGACGCCGCCTTTCTTACGAATGATCTACCGCTGACGTACCCATGTGACATTCAATCCATGAAAGAACAGCGAATACGCATTGCCATCTGTTTGTTAAAAAGACCCCTATCTTTTTAAGTTCACCAGTTAGTGCTTGTACATTTTGCTAAGTAAACATGGAGCTTAAATACACGTAATCGCAATTTCACGGGACACCTCCTTGTGGCTTGCAGCGCCTGGAGCGCACCTTTATTTTATAGAATGAGGTGGGAACTGCCCAAGAGGAAGCTCAACATCCGAAAGAGACATTTGACATCAAGCGCTGACGACAGAATGTACACACGAGGCCTCATCACACGAGGCATCATCAAGCACTTCGAGAACCTTATGACGCCGTTTGATTTCGGAGACTTCGATCAAAAAGCAAAGGGCGATTTTTGACGGCATTGCGACTGTTGAAGAAGACTGCTCTTTGGAGTCGTCGCTCCGAATGCGCGTTCTAGACTCACTAGCCGTGGAGCTGAGGCGGCTCAATAAAATGCTCGTCGATTCGTCGTAATTGTAATTAAATTAAATTGTGCAATGACCTTACCGACGGAGTTGAAGGTGCTGGTTGAAGTTCAACCATAAACGATATCCAACCCGCCGTTGCGCATACACCGTTTCGTTTCAACGGTTTCAAAAGGCGTCCACAGCGCAGACGAAAGGAGGCCTCTGCGCATACACTCTATTGCATCGGAGTTATCGATGGTGTGGCCGTACCAATTCAATGTTCCGATTGTTAAGCAGCGAAAGAAGAGGAAAACAACTCTGAGCGGGGTAGACACGGTTACCACCATAGCGGTTCACAATTCGGATCAGCAATTGCGTGGTATAACCGTGGTTATACCACGGCTAGCAGTAATATATCCTCGCCTTGAGCCTACCATCAACAATGAACCGTACGACCATATAAAGAGATATTTTTGCAGAGAAGATGATCTTGATTCAGATGAAGAACTTGAGAATACTTCTGTCTGGACATTGTCAATAGGCTTGCGACATCGCCATCAGCAGTAAATGCGTCAGTGAATTCAAAGGGTACAGAAAGAGGAGAAGAAGCAAGGCACTGAAACGAGCCAAGGCACAAACCAACAACAATCTCTGTCCGCAATTTTTGATGAGTCGTGCCAGCAGATCTTCAGCCAAAGCCCTCTTACAGTTCCTCCACCGGACGATTCTTCTCCGTCATCTCTTGGCACCAGCAGCTATTCTTAGTGTGCCTGTACAGACTGCATCGTTTCTCCTAGTGGAGGACCTTTTGGCTGGTCACATCGCACCATTTTGGATTGGTGGAGTCATATCAGGCCGACACTATTTCCCCAACTCAGACATTTGCACGTTGGCTTCTTAGTCTACATGGGAAGAGCATGGCAATTGGCCTAAGTGACAGAATGGAAAGCAAGGCACACGTACACCAATGAGGACTACAATGTATTTCTTGAGAGAATCGAAGCCTAGAATACCAATCACTTTCGTACAATCAATACGTCCGGTTTTCTGAAGTGTAATAATGCCTTGAGAACACGTGGTCATTCATTCGTCGGCTTTGCAGCGAATTCGTCGGTGCACAATCTTCGCCCAAGTGGTTTAACATTGACTCACATAAGACAAACAACAAACCATCGGTTCTTTTCGTTTGTCATGGTACTGATATGTCCTGCAATAAGAAGCACTACGTCGCGTGTGATTACAATGGATAATCTTTCTGCGCACTATTTCCTACAAACAATCCAAGCAAGCCACAGCAAGCCATTCACCGGATTCTGACCCAATTGTTTCTCTTCTGTCGTTGTTCTCAAAGCGCCATGACCGAAGATGCTTTACAAGTTGCCATTGACACCGGCTTAGCGATGCATAGTTCTCTACATTCGGCGAACAAAGAAAGATACTTTTGCGTGCGTGTACTCTCTCAAGGTAAATATATTGTGATTGCCTTCTTGAAACCTGTACTGACTTTCACTTACTTCTTCAAGCATTAACTTACTCCTATTCACATTCGCATACTCCCAGGCCAGCTTTGCTATTGAGAAAGAAACTACAAATTCGAACAAGAAATGAACTTCGAAAGGGTTGTTTGGGGACACCACAACAAAGTGGTTGGGCGAAACTCTACCTACATGGAAACAGCGAATCGTTCATTAGCACTATGGGTATCAATCAATCGAAGTTCCTCCTCGTGCCTTTCTTCATAGCGTCGACGCTCTTCCATTCTTTCGTCGTAGCGCCGCTGATCAGCGTTGGATTGCCACATCGCGAACTGACTGTCCAAATTGCGCGATTGATGCGACAAGGTGTCCATTGGTTCATCCAATTTTCTCTTCCTGCGAGTTGACTCGCTCATTGTTGTTGCCATCCACCCGCTTTTCCCAACAGAACCAATTCTCTGACTGGTCTTGTACGACGACTTCTTCGAATCGTGGTTCGATGGACCGGAACTCTTCGGTGCGCCACCTTCTCCGGTCGACAGAGAAACCGAAGATGACCCTGTCATCGGAGTCGTCAGGGATGTCGACACGGAAAGGGTTGTGTAAACGGAACGATAGCAGTAGTAGGATCATCTTCGTCGATATCTCGTAAATACTCCACGCCATTCTCCTCTTCATTCGCCTCCTCTGAACTTCGCGAAGGATCATTCCCTTATAAGGTTCATGTGCACCTTACCACAACAAATCCACTTGTCTCCAATTTCCCGTTTGAAAAAATTCGGAACTATTTGACCGGATAATCCGGAATTTTCAGCCCGGATTTTCCCATCAAAAATCCGATTTTGGAAGTCTTCCACTCGGGAACGAGGGGTCTTGGAATATCTCAAGTTGACGGGCTCCCCATCGCACGCGATGAAGGCGAATCGAGGCGAGTCCTCGTCCTCGAAGAAAGTGCCATCACGACACAAAGCGACAGATGGGCAAACATTTAATCCTCACGGCAGCAAAGCGTCATTTTTGGTTTGGTTTCATCTTTGTTTTCATAGAATGTTCCTCACTTCGCAACCACTTAATTGATTTTCATGATCCTCATTCCTTTCTTGGCGAAAGAGGCTTCACTGTCATCTATTTGCTATGGTCGCCAAGATATCTTTTCCAGTGGTGGTCAACAACTGACCATGGAGAGAACAACCGCTTGCCAAACTACTGAATGCTGAGCAGAATGTGGCGCCGAACCCAATATTCTAGGTTCGCCTATTAGTCTAGGCTATCTCTGGCCGCAGCCACTCATTCTGATTGGACTCTCCGTCCATTGATTTCCATCATAAGCCTTTGCCACACATTCTGTCCGGCCTTCCGGCATATGATTCTCTTCCTTGATTGGTGTTCATAGATTGTAGCCTTCTCTTCGATCAGACTCTCTATAATCACAATCTAAACCATCTCACTTCTCTCTCGAACCCGGTCTTGTCTATCACCCTTTTCGGGCTAGATATTTTGTTAGTGTTACCTTTTCGGGACACTAACTCTCAGGTTCTCGAGCGACTCAGCTGGTTTGGACTTTATCGGATAGATAATATCCCTTACAGAAGGATAATCTACCTCAGTGATCACTACAGTTTTCCACTGTAATTTTTTCAGGTATGTCTGTTTCTCGCGCTTCGTCGACTTCTCCAGTCGATTTCGCTCCTGTGGTGCCCGACCCTGCCGATTCTTCGGTGGTGGGAGGTTCACCAACTCTTGCGACTTCGTCTGGACCTCCGTTTCCCACTCAGCATCCGCTGTTGGGCGGCTTGGTCGATGCGGTCACTCGCTTGACTCTTCTGCTCGATCAGAGGTTCCCAGCGGGCAATACTCCTGTTGTGGCTCCGGTGCCTGTGCCTCCACCTCCGGTGGTGACCCACACCCCACCAGCTACGGTAGCAGCCTCACCTGCCTCCCAATCGATTTCTCCTGTCCATCCGCATTCCGCGGATCTGACTTTCGAAGCTCTTGGTGCTGGGCAAGGATTGTATCTGTACACGCCTTCGGTCAAGATTCCCCTGGTCCGTCGTACTTCGCAACTTTCTGCTGTGCCGTTACAATGGGACGCGGATGACGCTGTGCTTCCTAGCACTCCTCAGCCCGCCGTTCCCACTGGTCCAACCCTCATGACCTCGACAGTTCCTGTGGCTCCTCCTGCTCCTCCTGCTGCCAACCATTTTGCTGGTTTGGTTTCCGGTTTACAAGATGGCAGCCGCCGACTTTCTCAGACTACTCGTGCAGTCCGAGGTTCCACTGACCTCAGTTCTCAAACCTCGACTCAGGTGGTTCTCCACCCTCCCCGACACGATATTGAGTTGTCCAGCTTGTCTGTTAATGCGATTATCAAATTCATTACTGACATCATTGATTACCAATATCGTTACCGAGTTCCTCTCCAAGTGCCGTCCCTGATTCGCCCAACTATTGTGCGTGAAGTCATGGCTCGCCACCCCAAGCTGAACTACGCCTCCTTTCAATCGCTCGACGCGGAACAAGTTTTTCAACTCTTGCAATTTGAAATGGCTCCTACCACAGCTTATGAGGTGATCAATCGCTTGGAACGTTCTGTTCGCTTTAACTTGGCGGAATCGTCTTATCGCCCCTCTTCACGAGATTATCGGCCCTTCTACTCTGCCCTCCTCAATTATATTAGGGAGTTCACTTTGGCCTACGATTTGATTACGGGTCTGCTCCCTGCGGATCTCATCCCCAAGTTATCGACTAAGGACCTTGGAATCCTCAAAGTCTTCCTTTCGAAGATTCCCTTTGAATATGGCTGGCGTTTACATGGCGCCTACCTTCAGGACCAAATTTCTACGAAACCTGCGGGCGCTTCTTCCTTGACAGCCACTTCTCATCCCATTAACAACTTTCACCGTTACTTGTCTGCCTTCAGTCAGTACGTGAATCAACACTTTCATGTCTACCGCGACTGTCGGACCTTCGAACAGTTCTTTGGTGGAACTTCCTTCCATGGTGGTTCTAACAAAGCTCGTCCACGTCAACATCAGTCTCAAAAGTTGAACGCTCTCCCTCAGCACTCCGTCCCTGATTCGGATGATGCATCTGCTTCTTCTTCTGACTCTTCGGATTCTGCTGGTTCTCGTCGTTCCCATGACTCGAATGACCCCAACAACAATTTTGACGATCCATCTCCTCTCGACATGGTTTATCCTGAGCAAGAAGACACCCTGGACGACGGTAACATGTACGCTGATACTCCTGAAACTGCGTTCGTTACTTCTGCTTCGGACCCTGGTCTCTCCATGGCCGATGCGCATGTTCTGGAGGCATCCTTCCATGACGATTCTCATATGCTACAAGCTTTCCAGGCGCGTCCCGAGAAAGACCGCAAGACTTATGGAGAATCTCGTGGATCTACGCATCCGCGTCCGGCTATTCATCAGGCATCTCGCCCCGAGAACGACCTAAAGAATTCTGGAGACACTCGTGGATCAATGCATCCGCGCCCGGCTACTCATCCGGCACCCCGCTCCTTTGTTGGTACTGCTCCTCCCCGAGCACCTTCTCCTTCCTCGTCGGCTCATTCCTCTGTCAATGCTTATGGTCATCGCAACTCTGGAGACAATCGTTCTCCAGCCCGAAGACCTTCGTCGACTTCCAATGGCCCACATCAACCTCCTCACCCGAACACTCCTTCTTGGAAGCGTTCTGGTTCGTCTCCATCTCGTTCTTCTTGACTTTCTTCTTCTCCCTTGTCTTCGTCTTCTTCTTTTCCCAAAAATCCCATAAAAAGTAATATTTCTTCACTCTCCTATATCGATACCTTTTCTTGTTTTCATTCTCCCTCTCATGTGTTGCAAAATTTGTTTTATTCTGCTTTTCCCCATGCTTCTCTTTTGCATGCTGTGCATCGTCCCGGAACTATCGTTCTCTCTCACCATCGTTCACTTTCTTTTCCTCGTGCCTTGTTTGATACCGGTGCTTTGCATGGTAGCTACATGTCCACTCTTTTTTACCAAAAACATAAAAATGATTTATCCACTTTTGTTTCTCCCATCGATACTTGCGTAACTTTAGC
Organism: Poteriospumella lacustris; assembly: GCA_008000375.1. NCBI lineage: Eukaryota > Chrysophyceae > Chromulinales > Dinobryaceae > Poteriospumella > Poteriospumella lacustris. The sequence continues at coordinate 12,370 of SMOI01000340.1, forward strand.
CGACAACAAAACAACCATAAAAATATCGTCGGTCGCTCTTCTTCCCATTTCTTTTGTTGATTCCTGCAACATCTCTCATGTATCCACTGTTCGTTTCTTTATTTTCCCCATGTCTGAAAATGACATCATCATTGGTCTTCCTGATATTCTTTTCCATTTTGGCTCATTGTTTTTCTCCATGCTATCTGATGTCATGGACTCAGTTTCTTCCCTCTCTGCTGTTACTCTACATTCTCCTAACCCTTCGTGTTCTTTGCCTACCACTGATCCCTGGACATTTCCTTATCTGGAAGATGCCCCGGAAGATCTTGACACTCCTGTTCCCTGCAACTTCACTTATGCCTTATCGTTCATGGAAATGTCGTATGACAACGCTGTGGAAGAATATCTCTCATTGATCCCCTCTCATGTTCATCCGGACTTTCTGGCATCCACTCCCCTGCTTGACTTGCTTCACACTAAAGGTGTCCAAGTTTTTGTTCCACAAAATTGGAACGGCATCGCTGCTCCTCCTATCGAGCTGCAGTGGAAGGAGGGTATGCCTGCGTCCCTCAAGCCTCGTGCACGTTCGATTAATCCCAAGATTTTCGACAATGCCAAAAAGGAATTCTCTCGACTTCGCCAGTACTTCTATGCTGAATCGGATTCGCCCATTGCTTCCTGCTTGGTCATAGCCCCAAAGGCTACCTCTCCTTTCATTCGTATCTGTGGTGACTACGTTGAAGTCAACAAGTATGTGGTCATCCCTCAGGTCCCGATCCCCAATGTCCAACAGGAGTTGGAGAAAATGCTCAATTTTCAAGTCTTCGTCGACTTGGATTGGGTCAACTCGTTTCATCAGTTTCGACTGGCGGATCGTACGTCATCAATTCTTTCGGTTCAAACACCTTGGGGACTCTTTAAACCCAAGTTTATGCCTGAAGGAGTTGGACCAGCATCTGGCATCCTGCAGAATGCTGCTCGAGAAATCTTTGCTGACTTCTCGGATTGGACTATCTCCATCTTTGACAATCTTCTGGTCTTGGCTCATGACTTTCAAGATGCTTACAACAAGCTTGACCTGATTCTCAATCGTTGCATTGAGAAGAATGTTTTCTTGAAGTTTTCCAAGTCTTGGCTTGGCTTTGACCGAGCCAAGTTCTTCGGATACATCGTGCGCTATCGCCGCTATGAACTCGACAAAGACCGCAAAGATTCGATTTCTTCCATCCCTTTCCCCTCTTCACTCAAGAAGATGCAACAGTTCTTGGGCGCTGCTATCTTCTTTCGTTCCTTTGTCCCTCACTTCGCCTCTTTGACTGCCCCGTTGCATGACATGACTCGCCAGGAGTTTGACTGGAAACATCCGGAACGTTGGTCTGTCGATTACCGCAAGGTCTTCGACGACCTCAAGACTTCGCTCATTGCGTCCCATACCTTATATCTTCCGGATTATTCCCTCAATTGGATTTTACGGACTGATGCTTCATTGCTGGGTGTGGGTGCTGTACTCTTCCAGCTCTTCCCGGATCCGAATTCGACCGATCCTGTTTACCAACCCATTGCGTTTGTTTCGCACAAGTTCTCTGCTCAAGCCTCACGCTGGAGTACGATAGAACAGGAAGCGTACGCAATCTTCTACGCGGTCTCCAAGCTCTCTTTCCAGCTCCGTGGCAAATCCTTTGTCTTAGAGACCGACCATAACAATCTTCTTTGGATTGAGGCTTCTATTGTGCCTAAAATCATGCGCTGGAGAATCTACTTGCAGTCCTTTGTCTTTCAACTGCGCCACATTCCTGGCAAACAAAATCTTCTTGCGGATTATTTCTCGCGCATGTTCGACTCTTCTCCTTCGTCCTTGAACGCTCTGTTCGTTCCGCTCCTTAGTGCTTCTCCTCTTCTTTCTGCTTCTGACGTTGCCAGTTTGCTGCATTCTCATTCTCTTTCGGAGATGCATCACCGCCCTTCCACAGTTACGGATCTGGCTGCCGTTCCTCCACTTCCTCCTTCCCATGTGGACCCTTCTGTGCACATTTATCCTCTTCAAAAGCTACCCAAGGTTGTCCGCTGGGATCCGACTCTCGATGATCCTCCGTTGCCGTCTCTTGCTCCATATCGACCAATTGCTGCATCGGATCCTTTTCCCCAATTATCTCCCTACATCGACGTCCCTGTGGAAGATCCTCTGGCAGGTGCTTTGCCCGACCAACCCACCCCTGACGATCTTCTTGCTTTAGTGCATGGTGGTCGTTCTGGACATCATGGTGCTCGGCGCACGTACAAGCTTCTTTGTGATCATTTCCCTGGTCATCACATCCCCTACCGCTATGTACAAACCTTCGTTTCGCAATGTCCGGTTTGCCAAAAGGATCGCTTGGGCATGACTGATACCCTGCCTCCTTTGGTCCGCCATCTTAAACCTCTTCATCATCGTGCGATTGTGGGTATCGATACGTTGACCATCACCCCGCCGGATACATTCGGTAACCAGTACCTTATCGTCTTAGTAGTTCATGACACTAAACTGTGTGCGCTGTATCCAGCTCCGCGTCATGACGCGGAAACTGTGGCATCATGTTTGCTCCAGTTCTTTTCCACTTATGGAATGTTTGACTGTATCCTGTCAGATCCGGGATCCGAGTTCACCAATAGCGTGGTCCAGCAGCTTCATCAATATTTTGGTGTCCTTCATCGCTTTAGCATTGTGGCTCGACACCAGTCCAATGGTGTTGAAAGCCACAACGCCATGATTCTGCGTCATCTCAAAGCAATTGTCTTTGACGAGCGCATCAAGGATCGTTGGTCCTCCCCTTTGGTACTTCCCTTGATCCAGTTTTTCATCAACAGTTTTGACAGCTCCGAAACCGGTGTGGTCCCTTTCCAAGCTCACTTTGGCTCTGTCGACGCAATTCACTTCCGAATGCCTGAGTCCTGGGACCCTTCGACTCGAGCAACTGCCTATCTCGAACGTTTGGACGAGAACTTGCAACTCGTTCGTTCCCTTTCCCATGATTTCCAACTCTCAATCATAGCGTCGCGCACTTCACGAAATCCAGATCCATCTGCCCAGAATACTTTTCAGAAGGACGATTTGGTTCTCTTCCAGCGTTTGGCTCCCGATGAACATCTCCCTGCCAAACTCGAGCCACGCTACACTGGTCCTTTTCGTGTTGTTTCCCATGATCGCAACGACATCTCCTGTCGCAGCCTCATTGATGGCGCCATCCGTGTATTCCATGTCTCTCGCCTTAAGCTTTTTACGGGCTCTGACGACGATGCGTTCCGCCTGGCGCAGTTGGACCATAACCAGTTCGTGGTTCGACGCATAGTCTCTTATGCTGGCGACCCGTATTTCGCACGTCTATCGATCTTTTAGTCGAGTACGATGACGGGTCCTCTCTGTGGATTCCATATTCCAAGGATATCGCCGACACGTTGCCTTTCGAGGATTTTTGTCGTTCTCGACCCGAGCTCGCGTTGTTGCTTTTCCCTGCTTCCGATACCAAACCTCGCTTGTCTGCTCTCAACCGCTCTCGCATCACGGTCGTCGCTCCGGGTGATCGGGTATATGTGGATCTACGCTCGTACGGGTCTTCGTGGTACAAGTCTTTGTCTCTCCCTGATTTGTTCACGACCACTTATCTGCTAGAATATTCCTACGATTCCTGGGCCAATGCTGCGCACACCCGCATACGAGTCTCTTGTCGGTTGTTCCGCGAGACGTTTACCGTCTCCAATGCTTTTATCTTGCACTACGGATCTCAGCGCTTTGCCAATTCATATGTTCTCTGTCCTTCCGAAGTTCTGCTTGACGATTCCTGGTGCTCCGCTTATCCTGACCTATTACCCCAGCAGCCATGACCATGGTTACCCGCACTTTTGGTTTCAATTAAAGTTTACATGGCTTTCTTACCCGCATCGAGATCGTTTCTCAAAGCTTTGCTCCAACTCGTCGCCCATTCGCTTTCGCGTGTTCTGCTCTGCTGGATGTCTCACCAAATCTTGCCATTCGCGGTGACTTCTGGGCGCTTCATCCTTAGGCCCCATCTCGTGATACTTGTTCGTGAATGCAAATCTCACTCGCAGAACAGACCAAAAGTCCACCAGGCTCAGCATGAGTTCCTCGGTACTCTTTCTCACGTGGTCGTCACTCAGCACGTGGGCGCTTCTCCTTGCTGGATCGAGAAGGACCGCTTCGTTGTCGGCGTAGTTTATCCGGACACACACGGCGTGTGTGGTTAACCCCATGGATCTGTCGGCCGGATAGCGCTGATGTGCACGCTCACGCTCTGCGACAAATCGTTGCATGATGTGCTCAACGATCTCTTGCTTTCTCTCGTGCCCATCCATTGCTTTTTTCACCCTCTTCAGCACCGTTGCCACAAAGTCTTGGTCCGCTCGGTCGTCCGCGGAATCGTTCCTTGCTGTTTTTACCGTGCCCTTCAACTCCGCTGTTGCTTCGTTACGAATCTCCATTGGTTGGGTCCCCAGCATGGTGCGCATTCGGTACTGCCACCCCACCTCACACTCCGCCTGCACACATGCATGGTGTGCTAGGCGTTCTCGCCGCCACCGGTCCGCATTCCCGGTATCTTCAATGCGAGAAATAGCCTCCGCGTCGATCACGGCCTCAGCTTCCCATGGAAAAAATCTTGTTAGCGGGTGCACTTTTCCCTTCGTTGGCTCCTTGCCATTCTGTACCCATTTCGGGTTCTCCCATGCTTGGCGATATGCTCCGCTCTCTTGAGCTTCGTCGACGGACATGCCTAGCAACCTTGTTCCGATCTCTCGTTCAATCAATTTCACGCGCCCAACTTCGCCCTTCATGCCACGCTTTTTATCGAAGGGGCAGTATCCCAAGACCAGGTATCCTTCCTGCTCACCGTCCCTTGGCGGATGCGCCTTCCCGGTTTTGCTTATATTCAGCAAGATGCTCGCGTCGCGTTTGATTGCCTTCATCGGCTCTATCGCAAACCAATCCAATATGCCTTGCTCTTTCAACTGTCCCAGCCAGCCACGCAGTCCTTCCAAGCGATACTTGGCCAGGTCCCCGTGGCATTGCCCGCTTTGCCATGCTTCCCATCGAGCGTAGGCCTCTTTTCTCTCGACCCTGACTGTACTCTCCGGTTCACCATGCCCAAGCAATGCCCTCTTGTGCATAGGATGTTCCACAATGTTCAACAGTGATGCGGTCAGACAGCATCCATTGTCTTTGTTTCGTGGTTGCGTGGTCAGTTTGGTCCGCTCGCGAACGAATGCAGTCCGTTCCGCGTGCTCGTCGCGAGTCAAGCAGGATTCGTTGCCAGTCCACCGATCATCAATTAACAGCGTGAGGTCCTGAACGACGACGCCATCTGGTGGGGGTCTTTTCGCCTGTTCCATTCCCTCCGTTGGATCTACCCCGTGCGCGCCTTCGGTTCCCGAACATTCTGGTCCTGCTAACGAGCCGGGGTTGAGTACGGTTACGCCATCACGTGGATGCCCTCCCGCATGCCCCGGCTCGTTCGCGGTGTCCATCCTGCTCTGCCGCGCGTCGTCTGCGGGTTCCGTTCGCTGCTCGGCTTGTTCCATTTCTCACTTGCTTGCTGCAATTGCCTCTTGTCGTGCCAGTATTGCCCTTGCCTTCGTGCGAATGGAAGGTAACGTCGTGATGGAGGACCTTTGTTTGGTTCCAGCATCGATACCAAAGATATCTCTCGAGTTCTCACGGCCGACCTCTTGCTTTCCCATGACTGTCTTCCATTCGGTGGATTTCTTTCCTTTCGACGGATTACTTTACTATCGGCGAATTTCCTCCTTTTGGTGGAATTTCCTCCCGCTTGATGGATATTCTTCCTTTCGACGGATTTCCTCCCGCCTGTCGGATATTCTGCCTATCTATGGAATTTTTCTTTCCTCTGAGCAATTCCTCTTTTCCAGGGATTTGCTTAATTTTCACTTAATTTTTTCTCAATTCCTCCCTCTATTGCTGTTCGTCACTAGACCCCTCACTCTCTCTTTGTTCTTCGTTTTTAATTCTCCCACTCATTCTATCTCTTCTCTTCCCTTTCTTTCCTGTTTCTTCGCCCCATTATTCATCTTTTGGTTTTTCTTTCTCTTTGGGACAGGGGGTATTGGCGCCGAACCCAATATTCTAGGTTCGCCTATTAGTCTAGGCTATCTCTGGCCGCAGCCACTCATTCTGATTGGACTCTCCGTCCATTGATTTCCATCATAAGCCTTTGCCACACATTCTGTCCGGCCTTCCGGCATATGATTCTCTTCCTTGATTGGTGTTCATAGATTGTAGCCTTCTCTTCGATCAGACTCTCTATAATCACAATCTAAACCATCTCACTTCTCTCTCGAACCCGGTCTTGTCTATCACCCTTTTCGGGCTAGATATTTTGCTAGTGTTACCTTTTCGGGACACTAACTCTCAGGTTCTCGAGCGACTCAGCTGGTTTGGACTTTTTCGGATAGATAATATCCCTTACAGAAGGATAATCTACCTCAATCCCTCTGCTGCGTCCAGGGTCCGTCGCCGATTTACTCGTCTTCAAGGCTCGAATGACTGATCACCTTCGATCCGAATTCAAGTACAACGGCACATCTTGGCCACGAAGCGATATTATACTGGGCAGGAAACGTTGGAGATACTGCGTTCCACCAAGAGAAGCCTCATTGATCTCCAAGTCAAGAAACGAGCTGCAACTGAGATCCAATCCGGTAACGCGTCCGTGAGCGACGCTCACTCAGACGGCGCCGTGGAGACCGAACCCGAGTCCGATGCCGAAGAAGCCGAGCCAGGTGAGTCGGACGAGCCCGATGCGGCCACTGAATTCGACTTGGCCCCCGATTACGGGGAGGCTGACCAAACGATGCGTGTCTTGGACGATATACTGGAGGGCCTACCAAGAAGAGCGAAGATCAAGGTCCTGGACACCCAGTTGTCCCAAGCGACGAGAGCGTTGCTCGATAAACGTCTCGAGGCGGAGCAAGAGAAGACGAGGATCTTTGCATTGATAATCTCCAAGCTTTCCGAAGCCTCCATGTCGCTGCTGAGGAACTTCAAGGGGACCGAGGCAATTCTCCTCTCGGCAAACGATCCGATCCGATTGTGGAAAACTATCGAGCAAAGTCACCTGGGTGGATCAGCAAATCAGGAAACACAAGCATACCAGATTATTCGGACTTACCAGACCATCCGACAAGATGTGAACGAATCGATTCATTCATATTATGAAAGGTTCATCGAAGTTCAAGATGCAATGAAGTCCCATGGTTGCTCGACAGACCCCGAGCATCTTCAAGCGCGACACTTCTTGCAACAGCTGGACCGCTCGAAGTACGGCAGGTTCCAGACGGACCTACAAAATTTGGTCTCATCTGGGGCAATACCCACATACCCCAGAACGGTGTCCGCCGCATACACCCTCGCGAAGGAAAGGACCGAGTCCCCTGTTTCCAGTTATGGTCATAACCGCTTTACAAATCCAGTAGTCTACAACACGACCGCGATCAATCGCGACAAGAAAGACAAGAGAGTAAAGAAGAAGGACAGACCTCAAGGCACCCGCACACCTTCAGGTGCTGGCACATGCGACCTCTGTGGGAACGAAGGGCACTTCATCCGGACGTGCCCGAAGCTTGGTGCAGCGAAGAGCGCCATTGCAGGAAGCACGCGATTCACTGCTACGACATTTGGCTTCGAAGGTGATCAAGCTGTCTTCATGTCCCACAGCGGCTCGGTTGGGCTCCGCCCCACCGACATATTGCTTGATACTCAAGTTAATGTGTCCGTGTTCCACAATGAACAACTGCTGACTGATGTTCGAGAAGTTGAAGAAGCGATATTCATATCAGGCTTCGTCAAGGGCCCCGCGCAGAGGACCTCCACAGTGGGAACGTTCCAAGGAGTTTCCCCCGTTTACCTTGCGCCCGAAGGTTCCGCGAACATACTGTCGTTTAACCAGATTGAAAGGGGGAACAACAAGATATCTTGGGTTCGTAACAGTCACTTTGACGTCGTTCTGGAGAACATGCGCGCCCCAATCCGCTTCCGGGTCAACAAGAATGGTCTGTACATTGCAGACGGCTCGTCGTTGTTGCGTCGCAATACTCACGTGATGGTCACAACGGTTGCCGAACGGGAACAAGCTTACCCCCAAGACCAGGTGAAGCGCGCTCGCGAAGCAAGACTTCTCCAGGAGCTGCTTGGACACGTGTCAACAGAGGCATTGATACGTACAATCAGCAACGGCGCAATGATCAATGCTCCAGTGACCGGAACGGATGTGCTTCGAGCCCGAGAAATATATGGACCAGCCGAAGCTAACCTTCAAGGGTCAAAGCGAAAAGACAAGCAGAAGGCGATCGGGATCCTGGAGTACGTCCCGAAACCTTTGCAAGAGGAGCAGGTGTTACTCGCCGATGTCATGTATGTCCAGACAGAGCCGTACCTTATCTCCGTGTCTTATCCACTGCGGCTGGTCATGACTACCATCCTTACGGACAAGAAGGCTTCATCATTGGCTAACGCCCTCGTCAGCCACGTTGAGAGTTACGGAGCAAAGGGATTCAAGGTCACCAGAGTGCTAACAGATCCTGAGGCTGCATTCCGCGCAGCGGGTGAAATCGTCCGTCGTCACGGCATTGACTTCGACGAGGGCGGCGTTGAGCAGCATGTGGCACGCGTCGAAGCCATGATCAAGTCCGTCAAGGAGCGGACCCGATCGATCATACATGGCTTGCGTGTCCATGTATCGGTCCCAGTGTGTCCATGTATCGGTCCGAGAGCGTTCCTCTTGAAGCAAATTCTTCCTTTAATTCGTTCCATTTTGAGAAGCTGTTTCGATATTCAGCAAGTGAAAATTTGTAGAAGCTTGCCCGAAATGGGATATACCGCGTTGTTTCTGCCCACAATCGCTTTCTTCATTTGTGCAATAATGGCAAGGTACGGTATGACCCGTAAGTGCTTTTTAGCAACCCCCTCCGCCGATCGCATCAGGTTGCCCCACTCATGCCGGACCCTTTCCAATCCAACGCAATGGCACTACGAGCATGGGGTTTCCACGGGCCCTCATCCTGGACGATCACGCCTTGGAAGTCATCCTGGAACACAATATCGGTACATCCTCCCGCTTTCTGGAACTTGAGGCCACTCGTTCCGCAGCCCAATGTGAACATCGTGGTCACGGTTGTGACGGAGGTTAGGAAACCGGCACATATGCAAATACAGGCCAAGGGATTCGTCGGCAATGAGTAATGCCCTACTCCTGTACTGCGGACACTGTGGAGGCGAGTCCTACAGGCGGTTGATGTGAACCAACCCTAAATCCTTGATGTGACTGTCACGGACCCAGCTGCCGCACCCAGCTGCCGCGACGGGGAGCTCCCACTTGGTCGCAAGAGCGGCAAGCAAGCTACGCGCCGAGGAAAATGTCTTCAAATACAGCCCTCACCGTGAACCTCATCGTGAACCTCACCGTGCTCCCGATCGCCCTCATAGCAACGGGCCGCCCAAGCGACGACACGGGCACCTCCTTAACATGAGCCTCGCAACTAAGACCCGTTTACGTTACCTCTTTCTTTCCCTATCTGGCGATCAAGCGACAAGGTCGTCCTTTTACAGTGAGGTCGTCAGTGAAAGAGCTCCGCAATCAATAATGCCGGCAAAGACATAGAACCGGAGCACAGAGAGTAGCTCGCCGCCATGTTCAACTTGCAGCTGACTCGTACTTTCTAAGTTGGAAAGCAAAAACTGCTTTGTTAGACACATTCTCTCTGTTATTCGATGTGCAACACACTTTGCAAACGAATTGAAGACCTCGCAAGCTCAGCAGAAATAGATAATGTGTCGTTGTCATCGTTGAACCTGAAGAAGATCACTATGCGCATAGCCACGAACTTGAACAACTACTCGGAGAACTGAGTCGTCGAATTGATGAATCAGGCCCAGCGGAAGACAAATTTGTCGATATAGATCCCCTTTGAATTCCATCCAAACGTCTTTGATGAACTCAGCATCTCTCGGGTATCCGGCACATTCGGATCGAGGCCCTTCAGAGCATCGAAAACGACACTGCTGATCTTGTCTGTATTTCTGGTTTTCATAATATTTTCCTGTCGTTTGATATACTAACACACTGGGTTCTTGGGTCTTTGTCGTCGTTGAAAAGTTCATACAACACTGTACCGCAGTGTTGCAAGGATGTCCGTCGTTGTATTGCAGAAGACAGCAACGTCTCCCATCTACAGCCTTCATATTGCGTCTCCTGAATTGCAGCTTTCTTGAAGTTGTTTTCATCAACAACGTAAGTTTACGCGCGTCGTTAAGGGTATCCACGTCGCTATAGACACCAGATTGAGGTTTCCTCTGCTTTTCCAAGTAAGCCTTCGTATGCCTTCCCATGACAAACCCCTTCAATATTTTCCCCATATCGAATATCGTTTGGACCTTTTTCATGTCGTTCTCCGCCGAACTTTCTTCGATTAGCTCATTTCGTGTTACTAAATCTCATACTGGTAGTGGTGTTTAGTGGCAATATTTCCCCCATACCGGTTGTTGTTTATGAAGCTCTTACGTTAAAAGAGAAACACAAGCCGAATGTCCTTTTGTTCGAGTATTGTTCATGGTCAAATAAAGGGTTCAATGACACAGCGCAAATATCTGCAATCATCTTGCGAATGAACTCCTTTGGCATCGAAGCATGTTGACAAGGTCCACAGGAACATAAACTGTCATCGTCGGTTTTGAAGTACTGTATCACTTCAGAAATCCAATCCAATTGTTGCAGCCACAGCTTTTTTTCTTCATCTACCTCTGCACCGCCCTTTGCACCGATATGGAATATGGTTAAGTTACCGAACGTTACATATATCGTCGTGTATTCTATGCTTGTAAAATCTTTTACATGACGCTGGTTGTTGTAAACGTGTATTCTATGCAGATAAACGTCACGCAAATTTGCTTTGTCCTTAAAGTCGCAAATTGACTTTGTTTGCCTTCACCCAACTTGGCGCGGAATTGTATTAGGTTCCCTTAAAATCGACCTTGGGTCTTGGCGCATCGTTGTTTTCACGGAAATCGAACAGCGTTTGGGTGGCTGCGTCGAAGGCAAGTCTGTGCAACAACTGATTTTGCCGTGGTATAACCGTGGTTATACCACTCTTAGCCGTGGTAATTCTAGCCGTTGTATAACCGAAGTTATACCTCGCAATCGCTGAGCAGAATTGTGAAACCGCTGTGATGGTCACCGTGTCTACCCCGCTCAGAGTTGTTTTCCTTACGCGTTTCTGATCGTCGTCACATCTTCGTCATATCATTATATTTCTTCACATTATCGGTCGGTAAAGTCTGATAGGGTCGGCCCTCTTATCTTAACATTTAGCACAAAAACACTGTGCGCTTAGCACAAAAACACTGTGCGCTTCTTTTCCGGTGGCGCAAAAGTCAATGATGTTGTTTGCTCTTTTAGCGGCGGCGTAATCCTATGCTGTCTCACAGCACCTCTCAAGGCTATGTCCAAATGCAACATATGATTGGGATTGTTGCAGAGTTCTCTTTGGTGGTTATCGTATGCTTTCACCGCCATCTGGAGTTTGCTTTTGTAGTGTTCAGGATCCACGCCCTTCCTTCGTCCAGTCACGTCAATTTCGGCTGGGAAACGTGGTGGTACGTTTGGTTTCCAATAATCGGATGGGGAACTTGAACGGTCACTATAGGGTTCACATCCCTGAAAACGTCTTGCTCAGGATGAGGCTGTCTCGTTTCCAGTGTGGTGTTATAAGGGTAACACACTAGAAAAGCTTGGGATCTAAGTGACCTATTCACTGGGATCTACAAGGCTGGTAACGTTAGTGTCCGAAAAGGCGCACTAACAATACCTTCAGGTCCGAAAAGGAACACTGAAGTAATAACCAGACGAGAAGAAATAGAGGATAGGTTAATTAGATGTGTTTACACATCAGGTGATGGAAGAACCATCAACCACAACGAACCCACAGACGGAGGCCGGAGAGGAACGTGTGGTGATGGTAACTAAGAAACTATAAGCTAAATATAGAGGTAGTCGGCATTTAGCGTCAATACCTTCTCTCCACAAAGAAAGAGTGAAAGGATGTATTGAATAAGTGTAAACAGGGTAGTAGACAAAGAGACAGGTAGAGAGGGGCAGTGTAAGGCAGAGAGCGCACACAGATAGTGGGAAACAGGAAATCTGGGAGAAAATCGAAATTTTGGGAAAATAGAAATCTAGGGAACGCTTGAATCTGGGTGAGCTGGAAAATCTGGGTTTTCGTATGTCTGGGGTGGCTGGGTGGGGCTGGGTGCACCTGGGGAGAGCGCTGCGACACTGTGTCGCGCGATAGGTGAAGTTTCAAGATTTCGCGCGCGCGAGAAGCAAAATGACAGCAGATGACATAATAAATAGAAATAAATCACAATTCAATTAAATATTGAATTTTTCTAAAAGTCAAGAAGACGTCAAGGTAGCCCTAAGTACCAAACCGAACATGCTGAACAAGATGAACAAGAGAATGGAGAATGTTGCAAATGGCAAAATGCAGAAAGTCCAAAACAATTTAACCGAGGGACCAGATAAGGTGATATCTGATGAAACATCATTCGAGCAGAGGAGAAAACAACTGATAGCGCAGTGGAAGCATGTGCAGCAGCCGAAAAGCGCGACCGATAGCAATTGCTTGATAGTGTCACTGCTGAATTGTGTCGAGACCGATGAGGAGCGCAACATATTGTTGGGGATGGAACGGGGAGCCAAGGTGGAGTACACGAAGAGCAACGCGTACAGCGCATTCCATCAATGGTGCGACCAAAGACAGTCGGAGGGGCTGGCAGCAGTGCCAGCGGAACCAGAGAAACCGAAGACGGCAAAGGGAAAGTTGCTGAGCAAGGAAGAAGAAAAGATGATGGAGGAGTGGGAAGCATTGGTGAGCGCTCGGGAGGAGAAAATCGAGAAGATCAAGAACGAGCGGTACACCGCAGAGGGGGTGTATGCGTGGTTGGAACATTTGAAGGGTCTCGGGAAGATCCAAAATTTTATATGGAGGAGAGCGCATGCCTTTGACGGTCACTTCAGTGAGTGGTTCAGCGCGCGTCTGCAAAAACATGGAGTCGGGAAAAAGTATGTTGTATTCGGGTACCATGGAAAGGGCCAAGGGAAAGATGATATCTCTACCCGGCTGTTGGGTCTGGCAGCGAGAAAGAGAGGACGAGAGGAAGATGAAGATGTCCGGGAGGAGCCCAAGCAGAAGCGACCGCGTAAGAAGAACAGTATCGCGGATGCGTACAAAAAGCGCACATCGCCCCAGCAGAGAACCCATGCACAAAAACGAGATTTGTTCCAGCAGTTGATCGATAATTGGGCCACGAGAAAGATTGGGCCCCCGCCCGTCGATGTCCTGATGGGAGCTGATGATGTGGCGGTATCAGCACGAGCATGGGAGCTGACCCACATGGGCGCAGCGGGGGAAAAGTGCACTGCGCTAGCCTGGCGATTGGCAAATGGTCGAAGCTTGCGATCTTGCCAGGAAGAAGAATGTTATCACAAGGCTGGCCTTATTCGCGAGGCTGCTGAGAGTCTGCGTGCCAATATGCACGCGCGAGACGAAACGCAGGGGAATGATGGTGAAGTGGCGGAGAAGTCAGCCTTCGTTTGGGGACAACCATTGAGGTTTGGAGGAATCTCGGCAAGGCAGCTAGAGGTCATGTTGCTGCTGGAGGAGAAGTCTGCAGAGCAGCTGTTGAAGCGTGGGGAAGTGTCGGCCGAGGAGCTGTTGGAGCTTGAAGGAATATCGGCAGAGGCCAGACGAGCCACGGTACTGCACGCCCAGCGGATGAACGATATGAAGATCAGTCGGGCAGGAGGTATCGTGACACGACATGGGATCGCGGCACGGGTCGTCGAAGGAGGTGACATCGTGTTAATGGACCCGGGACTGCGCCAGGTTCATGTGATGAGCCGGGAAGATGTGGTCAAGAGTTGCGAAGAGTTCTTCTGCTGTGCCGTATACTACTGGGCGGTATACGAAGTGTCGATTGAGGTCGCGTAGGAGGCATTGTAAGAGCCTTAAGTACCTCATGTCGTATTACCCCGACCAGGGTGACCTTGGTCGGGGTAAAATGTGTCGGAGTTGGGAAGTCAAGTAGTGTGCAGAGTGTGGGGAACGTGTGCGGGATGTCGATTGAGCATCCTTAGCAACAAGCGTTCCTCACGCTAGGCCACGAAAGATCAACAACAAAGCACACCGAAGACGAGTCAGGAAGCCTGGTTGTGTGCGGAGTGTGTTGAACGTGTGCGGGATGTCGATTGAGCATCCTTAGCAACCAGCGTGCGACATACAAGGCCATGACACGGTGAACCGACAACGAGATGAAGATGGTGGCAACAAGAAGATCAATATGGGGACCGTACTAGGTCCATGCAAGCACCGGAGGGACGCAGACGCATCACAACCGTGGTGATGGAGGTGCGTTCAAGTCTTGAGCATTGCAAACTGCGTCAAGAGACGCTGGCGATGTTGGGCGGGAAGAACATCGGGATGTTGGCAACATATGTCAGGGGAAAGGATAACCTCAGACAGGGAAGGGGTGAAGGTCGAGGACAATCGATGGGAGCCATAATGCTCAACGAAATCGTTGGCCACGTGGAATGTTTCGTCAAAGAGGGGACAGAACGCTTGGATCTTGGTGTGCGTTCTGTTGGACCACGCAACGTACTGATATTGCAGCAAGTACGTTGTGTGATGGAGCGCTGGTAACGACAACGTTTTGTACCATTCATGGCCGTATGAGCGGAGATCAACGAAGACCGTGTCACCCGGTGCTACTGCCGTAATGCGCATTCGCTTCAAGGCAGCCAGTCGTGGCTTGGTTTGCGCAGCAGGATAGAGCAAGAGAGCAAGCTCCGGACGAGCGCGGCAAAAGTCTTCGAATGGTAGCGTCGACGCAATGTCTGGGGAATACGGGACCCACAAGGACGAAGAGTCTGCGTAAGTCACGAAAAAATCCATTGAAGATCGGAGAGAAGGATCACCGGCATAAGCAGAAATGGAAAAGATCTCGAACTGGTCATGGTCTATCTGCGCCAGTCGGTACGCCTGGTCTTCCGAACCATGGAAGAGCTTAAGGCGCGAGACATGGAACGTCGATATAGAACCGTCCACGAGATGCCGACATTGCACGTCATTCTTCGAATGCGAGACAACAGCAAACGGGCCAGAATATCGTGGGTCCAGTTTGGAGGGCAAACGCTCGTGCGGGGCAAGTCGTTGAAACAACACAAGATCCCCTGGTTGAAAAGTGTTGTGGGTATCCGGAGAGGGATTACGAGATGTGCGTTCAGAGATCAAGGCACGCTGAAAGTCATGCGAGATCGATCGAACAAGCGCAAGATTCTCATCCAAGAGACGCACGTAAGCCGAAGCACGTTCGGAAGGAGTCCACGTTTCAGGCATTCGGAAGTACGTTGCATCTTGAGATCCGAAGTGCGCATGAAAAGGCACGACACCCGTCTCGGACGAATCGAAATTGTTCACAAAAAACTGTACCAAAGGCAAGATGGTTGGGGAAGACCATTGGTCCTTCACGCGCTCATCGAAAACAATCGCTTTGAGGTGGCGGAGGATAAGGGCATTGTGACTCTCGACACCGTTCGATTCATGTCTAGCAACGAGGCTAAACCGATGCAAGACGCCAAGGTACTTGTGCAGGTGCGCAACAACATGATTGGTGAACTCAGATCCAGGATCGGAGATGAGACAATCAAAAAGACCATATGTTGCAAAGAACTGAAGCAAACAGTTAGCAACAGTCTCTGCATCGTGTCTGGAGGAAGCATAAAGTGCGCACAACTTGGAGTCATGCACCACCACCACAAGGAGGTACTGATTGCCAAACTTGTCAGGCGGTGTGATAGTGAGAGTATCAACACCCACTGTTGCACGATGGTGCAACGGCTTGAGGTGACGCACCAGAGGTTGTAGGGTGTCCGTCATACCAAGGCGGTCCTTCTGGCAAACAGGGCATTGGCTGACAAACGTTTGAACATATCTGTACGGTATACGATGGCCCGGAAAATGATCGCAAAGGAGTTTATATGTCCTGCGCGAGCCATGATGACCCGCACGACCACCATGCACAACCGAAAGAAGGTCATCAGGGGAAGGTGTCGTGGGAAGTGACTCCAAGGGATCAACGGTGGGGAGGTCAACGAACAGGGGTGTAGAGGAACCGCTGTCGTTGATCGCCGGAAGAGGATCATCAACCGTATGATAAAAAGGTACGGAGGAGTAGTCTGCATCATCCAAAGACGGATCCCAATGTACGGACTTGGAAGTGTTGGACTTGTCGGCGATTGCTGGTGGTATGAAAGAATCAACTGCAATTCGCGAGGGATCAAGTGATGAACCATCCAGAGGGGACAGAAACAAGGATGGAGGTGCACGAATCTCCGATATCGAATGGGAGACATCTAGGAAATCATCAGCTTCAAGAAGTGGAGACGCACTGAGAAGCGGGTCAAAGAGATCCGTGAGGAACGTGTCATCCATGTCAACATGAGCGAGAGAATGTGACACCGGCACCAGAGCACCAGGGGACGGATCATGCATTCGCGAGAAATAGTCAGCCAAGAGGTTCTGCTTGCCGGGAATGTGGCGGAGCTTGAAAATGAAAGACTGGAGAAAGATGCGCCATCGCATAATCTTCGGAACTACGGAGGCTTCGATCCACAGGAGGTTATTATGGTCCGTTTCCAGTACGAACGGTTTGCCCCGCAGTTGAAACGAGAGCTTCATGACCGCGTAGAAGATGGCGAAAGCTTCTTGTTCAATAGTAGTCCATCGTGATGCTTGGGCGGAGAATTTGTGAGACACAAAGGCGATTGGTTGATATATCGGATCATCAGAGTCAGGCGACACGAAGAGCTGGAAGAGTACAGCACCAACTCCAAGAAGCGACGCGTCAGTGCGCAGGATCCATTCGAGGGAATAGTCCGGGAGGTATAGCGTGTGTGCTTCCAGGAGAGCCGACTTCAAGCCTTCAAAGACCTTGGGGTAGTCTTGCGACCAACGATCGGGGTGTTTCCAATCGAATTCTTGCCTCGTCATGTCATGCAACGGGGCAGTGAGGGATGCAAAGTGAGGGACGAAGGAACGAAAGAAGATCGCCGCACCAAGGAACTGTTGCATTTTCTTGAGGGTCGTGGGGAACGGGATTGAAGTGATCGAATCCTTGCGTTCCTTATCAAGCTCGTAGCGCCGATGGCGAACGATGTATCCAAAGAACTTGGCTTGGTCAAAACCCAACCATGACTTGGAGAACTTGAGGAAAACATTGCGTTCAATGCAACGATCAAGAATCAGTTCAAGCTTGCGATATGCGTCTTCGTAGTCATGAGCCAAGACAAGAAGATTGTCGAAGATTGAAATAGTCCAGTCGGAGAAATCGGCAAACAACTCGCGAGCCGCATTCTGGAGTATACCAGAAGCGGGGCCCACACCTTCAGGCATGAACTTGGGTCTGAAGAGTCCCCATGGGGTCTGGACAGACAGAAGCGAAGAAGTTTTGTCAGCCAATCGGAACTGGTGGAAAGAGTTCACCCAATCAAGATCGACGAAGACAGTGAAGTTTAACATCTTCTCCAGTTCTTGCTGCACATTGGGTATGGGGACTTGAGGAATAACAACGTACTTGTTAACCTCGACATAGTCACCGCAGATCCGAATAAAAGGCGAGGTGGCCTTTGGTGCAATAACAAGACAAGAGGCAATGGGCGAATCGGATGGAGCATAGAAATATTGACGAAGACGATTGAATTCCACTTTGGCAGATTCAAAGATCTTCGGATTGATTGATCTAGCACGTGGCTTGAGCGACGTGGGCATACCCTCCTTCCACTGGAGTTCAATTGGAGGGGCTTTGATACCTCGCCAATTCTGAGGGACGAAGACTCGTACACCCTTAGTGTGGAGCAAATCCAAAAGTGGGGTGGATGCAAGAAATTCAGGATGAACATGAGAGGGAATAAGAGAAAGATACTCTTGCACGGCCGCTTCATGAGACATTTCCATGAATGACAAGGCATAAGAAAAATTGCACGGCAAAGGGGTATCAATGTCCTCAGGAGCATCATCCAAATGAGGAGTGGTCCAGGGATCAGTGGTGGGTAAACGATGAGAAGGGATAGAAGACAACGCATGCGATGGGACCGAATCAATGGCATCCGATAGCATGGAAAAGAAAAGAGAGCCGAAGCTGAAAAGAATGTCAGGGAGACCGATGATGAGATCATTATCAGTCATGGGGAAAATGAAGAAACGAGTCGTGGCGGAATGAGAAACATCCGACGAGTCAAGAAAAGAAACTGGAAGGGAAGCAACCGATGAAATTTTTATGTTTGTTTTATTATCTGCAAGCGTCACGCAGGTATCGACGGAAGAAACAAATGGGGAAAGAATATTTTTGTGGTTTTTGAAGAATGTTTGCGACATATAACTGCCATGAAGAGCACCTGTGTCGAAAAGAGCACGGGGAAAGGGCAGGCAGTGAGTGTCTGAAAGAATAATATGACCCGAACGATACACAGCAGTGAGGAGAGAAGCAGTGGGGAACGTTGAGTAAAACAAATTTTGCAAGGCATGAGAGGGGTTGGAAAAACAAGAAAAGACATCGATATATGTGGAAGTGTTTTTTATGGGGTTTTGGGACGTTAGTTGATTAAGCGAAGCAGGGAGTCAAGAAGACTGGTGTGAAGGGGATTGGGGACGTTTCCATGGAGGAGTGTTCGGATGCTGCGAAGTACCTGGGGGCGTTGCAGCACGAGGCTTGCGCTTGTCGGTCGCTGGGTAACGCGTATCTGAAGAACGACGATGTCCGTAGCCATGAATGGTTGAATGCGCAGACGTCGAAGGGGATGACGCACGTCCAGAACTGCCCGTGAGCTTGCGCTGAGGCAGTGTAGGAGGGCGCGGAGATTGCGACCCACGAAACGGCGTGTGAGCGTTGTCAGACGAACGAATTGGAGTGTTCGAGGGAATAGCATTGAGGCTACCCGGATCATCAACGAAATCATCATCCTGGGAACGCGCGTCCGCCAAAGAGAGTTGGGAATCAGCCGCAGCGGGGACGAAGGCCGTTTCCGCGGTGTCAGCATACATGTTGCCGTCATCAAGAGTATCTTCCTGCTCGGGGTATACCATGTCTTCCGGGTAGGGTTCTGGGTCTGAATCATCCTCAGAGTTGGAACTGTCCTCGGAAAGGAGTGTTGGAGCAGGCATGATGGCATTCACATGCTGAGTGCGATGTCGAGGCCTTGCCGTGTTGGTACCACCATGATATGCAGTACCTCCGAAGAATTGTTCGAAAGTGCGACAATCACGATACACATTGAAGTGCTGGTTGACATATTGACCGAACGCGGAAAGGTATCGATGAAAATTGGTAATCGACTGGGAGTTCGAGGCCATAGACGTTGAGCCGGGGCCACGAGCATTGACGTTATCCTGCAGGTATGCAGTGTGTAGACGCCAACCGTATTCAAAAGGGATTTTCGAAAGAAAAACCTTCAGAATACCCAAGTCTTTGGTGGAAAGCTTTGGAATCAAATCAGCAGGCAAGAGGCCCGTGATGAGGTCATAAGCCATGGTGAATTCACGTATGTACGTGAGAAGCGCTGAGTAGAAAGGACGATAGTCACGCGAAGAAGGGCGATACTTGGAATCATCCAACTTGAAGCGCACAGATCGATCGAGCCGATTGATCACCTCGTAGGGCGTGCTGGGTGCCATTTCAAACTGAAGAAGTTGGAAGACTTGATCCGCATCGAGGGCTTGAAACGTGGCATAGTTGAGACGTGGATGTCTCGCCATGATTTCACGCACGATCGCTGGACGAATCAGGGAAGGCACTTGCAAGGGAATACGATAGCGATACTGGTAGTCAATCACATCCGTAACGAACTTGATGATTGCGTTGACCGAAAGGCTCGTAAGTTCAATGTCGTGTCTCGGAGGGTGTAACACAACTTGGGTGGGAGTGTTGGCACTCAGGTCAGTAGAACCACGCACTGCTCGAGTGGTTTGAGAGAGTCGACGATTCCCGGCGGTCAGACCAGAAACCAAGCCAGCAAAGTGATTAGCTGCTGCATTCGGGAGAGCAGGAGCAGATGACGGAGGCGGGGCAGTTTGACTCGCTTGCGCGGTAGGAGCAGCGGAAGCGACCGGGGCAACCTGGGGTACTGGAGGCACTTGAGCCGCAGGAGCCGCAGGAGCCGCAGGAGCTGCTTGAGTGACTTGGACAGCACGACCAGCTGGAGTAGCTGGAGCAAGGGGTGTGGCCTGAGCAGTTTGGAAAGCAGCCGTGTCATCCTGTTCCCATTGCAAGGGAATGGCAGAGAGCTGGGATGTGCGACGTACTAACGGAATCCGAACATTGGGGGTATCCAGGAACAGATGCGCCCCAGCTCCTAACTCTTCAAAAGTATACTCATGAGGAGAAGAAGTGTGGATTACCGAAGGTGATTGATCTCTAGGAGAGCGGGCAGGTACTGATGTCACAGCTATGGTCGCTGGATCAGGTGCAGGAGCCGGAGGCGCAGCGGGCACAGAAACTGTGACAGCTGGCACTGGCACTGGTGCAACAGAAAGACGTTGATTAACCGCGTCTGTCAAGTGCTGGACCGCCACCAGGAGTCCTTCGAGGAGCTGGCGATTCTGACCGGCTGTGGTCTGAGAAGTATTTCCCTGCAGCTGAGGAAAGGCCAAGGCCCCACGATCGAGCTGGAGGGAGTCATCCACAGACTCAGCAGGCTGACGTTGAGAAGACATTGAAATGAAGTTTTGGTTACCGAAAAACGGTAGTGATCACTGTGGTGTTATAAGGGTAACACACTAGAAAAGCTTGGGATCTAAGTGACCTATTCACTGGGATCTACAAGGCTGGTAACGTTAGTGTCCGAAAAGGCGCACTAACAATACCTTCAGGTCCGAAAAGGAACACTGAAGTAATAACCAGACGAGAAGAAATAGAGGATAGGTTAATTAGATGTGTTTACACATCAGGTGATGGAAGAACCATCAACCACAACGAACCCACAGACGGAGGCCGGAGAGGAACGTGTGGTGATGGTAACTAAGAAACTATAAGCTAAATATAGAGGTAGTCGGCATTTAGCGTCACAGAATCGATCGCCTACGTCAAATGAGCGTGAGCCCTCAATGCGTCTCGGAAATATCCTGATGGAACACTCTCCACA